>DWJK01000231.1:0-25165 GCA_018248815.1 Croniades pieria auraria
ATGATTTGAACCCGGTCTCCCGGAGTGAGAGGTCGAATTTCAAACCACTAGGCTATCACTGCTGTTTTTAAGTGTTAAATGTAGAAACTAGTTATCTCATGAACTTTTATAAAAACGAAAATAAAAAAGGTTTTGCATTTTTAACGGAAATAGGGTTATAGTAATTGCCAATAGTTATGAAGACATTCTGTGACATATTGTGCACAAAAATGACACCCAACTTGCCTTATCTTGAAACTTTGCCTATTAGTCATGCATACATCTCTCATAATAATCTCTACAGTAGATTCAGTTGTAGAAGAATTTTCACTATATATTAAGACAAGATGTGAAATTGTTAGACTGTTTTACAAAAATTAATTTTTGCTAGGGGTCTCCCCATATCTACCCACGCATTGTCGGTTTGGGCTAGTTTAAGAAAGCATTTTGTCTCCAATATTAAAAGTGAAAATGTTTACTTAGGGCACGAAAACCGACGGCGGTCAAATGGAAAATTATGAATAAATAAATATAGTTAAAAAAAATATAAAACACGCTTTAAAGCACATTGAACTAAAAAGTAAAAAAAAATCTTAATGTAGGTAGAAAAATAATAATGAATAAAAAATATTAGTATTATTGTGAAAAAAAGCGCGGAATGCTTAATATATGTACGAAAAAGATGGCAAAAAGCGCGTCATACTCATCACGAACATTTTTCCTGAGTGGGAAGGAATCAAATCAACGATCCCCGGCTGATTGACCAATCAGTCGGGGCCTATTCAGATAATTGACTAGGTTCGCTAAACACTGAATAACGTGTCAACCAAGTAGCGGTGTGTCGATTTACTTGCCGCTTCTTACGATACTGAAGATAGCCAAACGGTTCCGTCAGCGTGCTTACTGTTCCAACGGCAGCCAAAAAGCGTTAGGAACGGTTGAACAGCTGATCGGATGCGATCGCTGTTCGCTGTCGTGATACGTATCTTAACAATTGAAAAGAACGTCGAAAGTCGTATTGTGTTCGGTACTTAAATGATGTAATAATCATGGATGAAAAATTTAAATGATTAGTGAGCAAATATCCAAGTTTTCGACTAGATATAGGTATTGTTCATCTAGGAAAAAAATCCGAGACGTCCGCTCATTTCAGGAATGCACGTAAACATTGTCAATTCGCAACGATCCCAATTTCCGCGTCACGACTCCCGAACACTCGCGACGGCCGTTTGGAGGACATGACAGCCGAATGGAGGTTAACAGCCTTCGCGTCAGGGGATCAGCGTTCAACGGGTATAAGCGAATAAACTGATAATGGGCACTAGATTAAAGCCAATACGTTACAATTTCGCAATACGTAGACGGAGATAATCAAAGGATAATTATAACAATGGCCATAAGAAAGGACGACTTTTATAGTAAACAGTCTATTTTATACATATAAAACATAAAATACAAATAAAACATATAAAAGACAAATAAAACACATAAAATACAAATAAAACATATAAAATACAAATAAGCACATAAAATACAAATAAAACACATAAACTACAAATAAAAGATATGAAATACAAATAGACCATAAAATATAAATAAAACATGAAATATAAGTACCTATAAAACATTTAAACATATACAAAATTATAAATTAACTTATGTAGGAAAGTTCTGAATCACGGTTCGTTCTAAATGATACACGTTACATTACATAGGGGTCATTCCAAGCAAGATGAAGACATATATCCAGTACGGCGCGATTAATGTCAATACAAACAGTCTTAAATGGGATTTAATTTGTTTAAAGAGGCTGAACGGTTGATGCAACGCGTTAGTCATGTCAATTATGATATATGCTGCTTTGATGTCTCTTATTGGGTCCAGAGGGGTTAGGCCCTGCTCGTTTGTTACTAATCGTTATGCAAGCCAAACATGGCATAGCTGTACATCAGTATAGATTGAAGTTAGATGAGTAAGTAATAGTTTTCGCCCCGGTATCATAATTAGGATATGAAACGTAATTATTTGAAATCGTTTATAACAGATTTCCACATCACTATGAACAATGATTACTATTACTATACTACATATTTAATGATTACATCTACTGAACATAATATAAAGGCAAAACACATTAAAGAAATGTAGTTATAACTGAAAAACTGAAGTGGTATACGAAACGTATATAGCTAACGTAGTCTCGCTTCCTTACATTTAAACTACCGAAATTCGATTTAAGTTTTGACAAACCCATGCCGAAATCTAGAGAGATATGTAACACATTCTTCCACTAAAAATATATAATAAAATATATAAAACATCATTCTGTAGTGTATATAGTATGTCATAAATATTCAATCACGAAATTCTCTGCTTACTCTGAAATTACCAAGTTTCAGTTTACTTAATCGTCAGACGAAAAACTAAAACAACGTCTCTATCCATAATCTGCAATACCATTGCGCACTGAATATGTTTCTTACCGTGTGACAGCTGTGCTATACATTAGTTTGACAATAACCATTCCGAATTTAAGAAACTTAATATAAGTAATACGGATCATCACAATTTTTTTATTTTACTGTCAATATAGCGATGACATTAAATTAACGGTTCCGAGTCCGTTTATCTATACCAAATTGTTTTTTTCGGGTCGTCAGTAGCGATGTTTGTCTATGGTCTTATGATACCGTAACGTAATATGGCGATGACAATTAATTAACGGTTCCGAGTCCGTTTATGTATACTAAATTGATTTTTTTGGCTCGTCAGTAGCGATGTTTGTCTATGGTCTTATGAATTACTTTACAGATTGAAACTGGAAACCAGTAGAGGGTTTAGCAAGCGGTGTCCAGTTTCAAGTTATTACCGAGAAAATGTTACTATTTATTTTTCTCTCTTGGAGTCATCCATACGTGCAAGAGTTGCCGACGTGCGTGCGGCCTGCCCAAACCAGTTTCTCCAGAAGTGCAGACGAGACAAGTGAATCACGATGGCAGAATACTCCTATAACAAAACTCGGCTTGCGCTAAATTTTCGCGTTATTCGCTACGCACTAACGTTTGCGGTTTAAATAAATGGAATGTGTAACGTACACAGACCTAGTCTTCAGCACTTGCTGGTACTGGTCGGGCTGTAAACAAACGCGAGCCGGCACAACGATTTGTGTTAATAAGATCGGACCGTTTCAATACACGTCTAAAATATCCTTACTCTGCCTGTCTCATTAATTCACTAAATCAATGTAATGTTATTTTATTATGTCTAAAACCAAAGCTTTTCCGATTAATTTTTCAATAAGAATGGCGAGAAGGGCCAGAGGGCGAATTACAGTTTCGTCCTGTCTTTTCGCTCTTTAATTATTACATAATGGCATATGAAATCTTCGTTAAATTTTGTTTTATTTCTATGAGTCTTGTCAATCAGTAACTATGCCCGTAGCTCTGTAGAAAAAACTCTTCCCATAGTCACGCACTTAATTTTTATTAACAAAACTTGAGTGGTTTTCTCAACGCCATAATTTTTTATATCAAGTCATAATAGTTTATCAAAGACGCGTTGGACTTATATTGGACAAGTCGTTTACATGCGATTGTATCATTTACAGCGTATAAAAAATATATTAACATATTATACGATAACGACAATGCAAAGTTGAACAGTTATAGTTCTGATCAATTTTTAAGACATTTGATTGTCAGTTTCAGTCACACAAACATTTTGTCATAGAGATATTATACATAGAGTAGGGAGGACATACAGCTGTCTGCAAGCAACAACGCCGACGGTTAAAAAGAGAGAAACGATCGCGATGCCCTTTCTCTATCTCTCTCTATCTCACCACTGGCGCCTGACTCACGCTAGCGCTATCTATGCGTGCGCGAGTGGAAAGAGACAGAGAGATAGGTAGCCCCATTTGCTTTTTATTTTTTTTCTATGTACACATTTTAGGCTGGCTCCCCTAATCTACGGTATCATATTATATATCCATGGTGGTTTTACCTAAACATGAATGAGGAGTACAGAAAATATTGACACACAATATGATTATAGCATTCCCGTCATTTTCTCTAATAAGTAAGCATATCGCGTGATCATTACCACGCATTAACATCACGTTTCACGTTGGACAGTGAACGATTAAATTAGAAAAATATCGTTTTATGTTGATAAAATATTCTTCCCGGTTAAAGAAGGTAGTATGGAAAAGAGGCGTATGAAATAAATCCGAAAACTGCTGTAAAAAAGATTAAATTCTAAACGCTGGTTCTTGAAGGGTATTTATTTATTCAGTATTTAAATTCCTGTGATTAGCAAAGGGTCATCACTACCATGGTGAATTAAAAATCACTTCCACCTTCGCCGTTTCCAAGAGAAATCGGACAATAATACAAAAATACCTTACAGCCTACAGTTCCAATATTAACCATACTTTTAGAACTATACTAAGTTTTAAGGTATGGCCAAATACCCTAAAGGTGGGCAAGGCAGCTTTTGGTATCAATCGATGGGTGGGGAAAGACATCGAAGATTTTTCTCTCACAACCTTAAGTTACGTTAAGCGATATAAAAGGGAAACAAATCGTGAAATTGTTATATTCAGGTAAGAAAATCACTAATTATAAGATTTCCGAGCAATCAAAGTCGCGGATGGCATCTATTATATGTGTTATTGCTATAATGTATACATTTGATAATAGATATTGACCATAACAATTTCCTCGCCCGGTCTCAGTCAGTACGCTTCACTTTAATTATACGATAAGGGGATTTTGATTGGAAAAGGAAGCTATAATTAGTAGATCCTTTACTTGTCCATCTGTCTGTCTCAAGTTTTAACATTTGCGTTGAGTTGGTCAGCGGTTGTGGGTTTTTTAGTTCATCCGATTAGCTTTCACATTGTCCTTATCCTTTACAATAGCCTTGCGATTATCCATCGACTGCTTCGAAAGCGATACACATTGGCCAAATTCTAGCATTCGTTATTCTGAAAGCTAAAAGGAAACTAAAACAAACAAGGACTTTTTACGTTTCCTATCCATTATTACTTAAGTAGATATAAGGATGGATTAAAAAAATATCCGGCGGGAATTACGGAATCAACGTGGGCACTTTATAAGCAGTTTTTTTTATTTACGATACTGCAATCAAATACCTTCCAAATATTAACAATTGCGTCAGCCAGCTAAACAAATTTTCGTAATAATCAGAATATTATATCGCTTGAGTTTTCAAACTCATTCAATATTATGTCCTGACATTCTTGTTAGTAATGACCCACCATCGAAAAAAGTAGGTGCTAAAAGTATATTCTAATAAAATAAATATATGTACTAAGTCTAACAATAAGACTAAAATAACTAAGAAACTAATTTTTTTCATCTATACGTGATAGTATTTATATATTACTTTATCTGAAACCTATCGTTTTCGCATCATTTATTTATACAACTAGTATAGATAACAAACTAAAAAACTAAAAACAAGTCATATTTAATCTGTTTTCAACAACTAATGGCTTTTTATTCTACATTTTAAAAAGCAAGAAAGAAGTAGGTAAATCTTATAATTTAACCTGTTAATACAATATAGATTATTAGCTTCACTTATCAAATTTTCGGAACAAGGTACCAAATTCTCGCAAAAAAACTAAAACGCTACCTTTTGACTTGGCATGTATGAATGACAAGTAATAAAAATAACAATATGTAATTCTGCTACTCTCGTTTGGTGTCGTCTAAAAGCTAAACGACATTTACTTACTTCTTTATGGTTTTTTGGTAACATATTAGCAATATTTGTGACTTGATGACAATATGACGTAATTGATAAAAAAAAAATTTTTTACTGATAACAACAGAAGTGAAAAACTACCTTTTCTATTTTTTATATTTTTGGTTAGAATAGTTAAATTTACTTACTACTTTTATTTAACGATCTTTATTTATAATGACTGCGTTGGATTTGGATCGAGCAAAGCATTGTTTTTTTTTTAAACTGAAATTCGCAGTAGTAGCGTAGAGTTTGGATTAGGGACCGGTATACGGCAAAAAGCTCATGCAATGTCCTATTGAACGTATAATATAAGTAACTATTGAAACGCGGTAGTCATACTCTGCTCTTCCTATTTCTTCGGGAAAATACAGGCTCAATTATATGTTACATTTCTTTATAAAGTGTCAAAAGTATTAGCGAAGAGCGTTGTTTTTGATCACTGTAATTACCTATAGCCTAGTGTTTTCGCGCGTTTTTAAAATATCGTTTCAACGTATTTAGCTTCTATAAACAATTTACGAATATCACATCGATTTTACACACGTTTCGTACTTATTTTTTAACAGTATTCGAAACAGCTTCGTCTTGATATTACACTACATTTTAAATAATTTAATACGCTAACAATTTAATTTGCAACGAGTACAAAGTACAATAATATAAAAAATTTTAGAATTTGAAATATATTGAAGAAGGTATATTTAAAACTTGCCTTTTAAATAATTTATATCAGTATTTAAATAAGTACCGTTGAATTAATATATATTTATTAAGTCCACTGTATCCTCGAAGACAAAGCTCTACCTATGTTAAAGAATTATGAGCATATAAAATCAGTTAAACTCAATTAATAATATAACATATAAACACGTTATCTTATTGCATTTTAATAAACAACAGAATGTACATTCTACAGTATGTGTAATAAATTACTTGCATAAGAGATCAATACCTTCAGGAAATTAGTAATTCATATTATATCAAGTTGAATGTATGTTGTTGCATATCTAAAAGCAATAAAACAAAATAAAAAAATATATTACCTTAACATCACTTCCAGCGCAAGAAACATAATAATTATAATTCAGACAAAAACCGAAAAACACCAAAACATTGATATACATAATGCCTGTTTATTATTTTATTTTTTTTTAATTGCCGATTGTTTTTAATATATTTAGAACACTTATTCACATAACAAAAAGAAATTTTCATTTAATAAACTGAGTATAATATTTTTTTTTGATATCATACTGCCTCGGAAATAAATTAATAGAGCTTTTTCGTGTTTTTGTAATATTATAGATCTGCCTTATACGTTCGCCGGTAAGAAGAGTTGAGAGCGGAATAAAATAGAATATAGATATGGGATACTCGCTCCCAGTGCTACCGAATCGGCCTCGCCTCGAGTTCACACTCACGAGCAAAAAGCGCACACGCACCCCGCCCACCGCTTAGTTTACCTATTCGAATCGATAACTCCACTCTATGTATCTGTTGTCTTTGAATCTACTTCATGACAGATTGTCGATTGTCAAAAGTCTAAAGTAGTTAACAATCGCTGTCAGAACTATAGTAATAGTGTTACAAGTTCTTATACATGAAAATTAACTCGATGAAGAAAATTCGTTTGTAACGAAAGACCGAAAAAACCCACCGGATTCTTAAATACACATACAGTTATTTCATTGTATATCACATTTATTTAATTAATTGTTAATAAATATACACATTTATTTAAAATCGTATTCGATTTTTTTAAAATATCGATTAGTTGCAAATTAAAATTCAGTTATTTCAGATAATCATTTGGAGGACAAAGACAATATATCACTGAGACCCTACATTACACACAGATTAATTAGCACCCGAACAATCATTTTTACCATTTAATGATAGAAATATATTACATTGTACTTAATTTTGTTATTTTATTACATTTTCATGACTTTATTGCAGTGCTTAGCTGCAGCAGATAATTATCTCTAATTACAATTACTTATCACGCCAAATATTCGGTGTTAACAGCAAAATTATAATAATCTGTTTTAGCAACAATCCAACTTGTTTACATAAATTTGAAAATAATAAAATTAAGCTTAGAGGAGCATAATACTACTATATTAGAATTTTCTATGCAAATTTTGTTTTAAGAGTTTCCGTTTTTGTTGTATTCAAACAGTGTTAAGTTATTTTTACTGACAACAGTCGTTGTCGATGGTAGCATTAGCGCTTTATACTGGCGATACAGTTAGCGCGTTTTCTTTTTCGTTTTTTAAATCTGTTTCCGTGCATACGCAATTTTCCGTTGTTATTTTGAACTTCTTATATTTGCGGCCTTAACTTTTATTTACGGCATCGGGCATCTTGCGCTCAAGTTGAAAATGGTCCAATAAGGACAATGCTATAAGGTTAACACTTTGGATTGTCATTGTATCAACGATAAACGTTCACTGGTAGGAAAGACCAGGTAAGAGTACTTAAATACGCAAACTCGAACATATTTGTGGATTGGTATAATGCCTGCAACAGGTACTTCACCACTTGTACGACAGTTTTATACCGGGACGAAATAAAAATATATCTGGATAATTATAAACCCAAATAGTTCTCCGCAATTTAGGCATACCACGTAGTCAGCGAAATGCAAAAACGATGATTAATGCTACAGGTGAATTCAACAAATGTCTGTGAACGTAGATAATGGATATCTTTAAATAAATAATATTTATTAAATAGAAAAGATTTCAGCAAGCACATTACGTGTGTGCATCGTAATTGTATGTGTTATACATAAATAACGCAGGTACAATTGATTAGTTAGAGTTGTAACCCATAGGTAGGTTTTTTCTGACCCTGCAATTAACGAAGTCGTGAAGCGTATTTTACTACATTAACTCTTCCACAGTTTAGATGGAATCCAAGTTAGTAGCCAACATGTCTTATACATACTTAAATCAATCTTTAGATATATTAAGATATCAACAGCTTAGATATATTAAGATATTAGATAGCTTTTAATGTCAACAGTTGTTATCAATAGAGCTGTCATTACTTTGTTGGATCTAAATAGATTTCTTATACCTCTTCCAAATCTACATTTTTCCAAAAGTAATCTTTAAGTACCTATTATTTTAAAATGTTTAATTCAAAGACATTGTTTTATATTTGTAATATGAAATGTACATTGTAAAAGATTAAGGTCTAGACAATTTTATTGAACATTTTTAAATTTGGCTTGAACAGACAAATTTTGAACATGAGGTTCCATTAATCAATTCACATACTTGACAGTTTTTCTTAATACAGAAGTATTTACATGGCTTTCTGGGTGAGCCCAACAATCACCAATAACATTATTTCTATTATCCCTGAAATTGTACCCCTTTCTTATCCCCATTTCAATCATATAAACTATGAAGACTAGTAAGTAATTATTTATATTTAACATAATATGTTTTGAAATTGGAAATTTTTGTTTCAGGTAACCTGTGAAGAAGTGGCCTATAGGTGAAGATATGATTCAGTGCCACATGTGCATCATGGGTGTTCTGTTAGATCATACAGAGAGGAATTTTACCTTCTCCAAAAGTATAATAAATACCAGTAAATATGGTAATATGTCATTTGAGCTAACAACATATTGTTATTTAATGTAACAAGTAATTTAGGGTCGACCAGGAGCTGTTGAAACCCTAAGTTATGGTTATAAAGAAGATAAATGACCTTTGTGGATAAATATAAATATTCTTGCTTACAATAGAATGAGACACCAATATTCTTGAAAATGTAAGTGAATATGATGTACAAAAATGTTTTAATAGTGAAGGCTGTGTTTTGCCATAGTTTTAAATTTAAGTTAAGATTAACAGTCACATAATTTGTTTGTAAAAATGTAATGACTTATTGATTTGCAATATTACATATTATTGAGACTATGATGGATGCTTCAAATGTACATTTGAAATTCATTTTTTCTCTTTAGTAAATATTATAAGCTATGTATCTTAATTCTTGCCTACAGGAAGGTGAACCAAAACATCTAAAAAAATGGCTATAAAATCAGAGATTTTCTGTGCAGTTATTAAATTATTTTATTGCAGTATATGTGAATAATTTGGGACATCTTGACATACAGCTCTTCGAATACAAACAAGGCAGAGTCTGTGCTGTGACACACATAGTGAAGAAACTATTTATTTAACATTAATGTAAGTATATACTTATCAGATATTTTTTTAAATACTTGTACACTACACTATTATTTATCCTGGCTGGGAATTGAACCCACAACCTATAGCTTTACAATCTGATTCACTAACCACTAGATCAAGGGGCTCTTTAATGTGTCCATAGTAGTATTATTTTGGTCATAAATTTGAGCCATAGACCTCCTAAGTAACAAGATATGATTCCCTTGATGTGGTAGGTTTAGGCTGTTAATGTGTAACTTGGGACCCCTTATAACTCTAAATTTATCTAAGTTTTAGTTGGTTTATAAGTTCTGTTCATATCCAACCTTTCAGAATCCTATCAAGACTTCATCATAAACATATTCTCATACCCTTAAAACTTTTGTTTACTAGTATTAAAAACAGTTTAAACATTTTGCATAAAGATCATTGACCACATTGTACCTTGGGGAGATGTTTATTATTTCTTTCAAAACCATTTTCTTGGAAAATAGAACAGCAAAGTTATTTCAAAAATTATTCTCAAATATTTCAGGATTGATATTGGTCAAGATTCTCTTAAAAGTGCCATGAAGGATACAAGCCACACAGCTACGGTAACTGTCTTAAACACCATTCAAGTATAACAAATATTCAGAAAGATAGCAAACTCTTATTTTATTAAAAGATGGTGATAGGAATGTACAGTCATCATCTGCAGAGAGACCATTGCCTCATTATATTTATGTACTTATCTGCAGACCTTACCTCACTATATGATAAGAGTGGTAAGAGGACAAATTTATAACAAAATAACTCCTCTATTTCCACAAAGGGATTGACATTGCAGAACAGAAACATGTATCCATAACTCACTAGTTATGAAACACTTATGGTGAAATACCCATAAAAAGAAACATATCTGTGGATCATTTAAATAAAAATGTAGTGTTATTTAACATTGGTTATTGATAACATTGTAGAGACTAGCAGTATAGACTAACTCGTAAAGAACAATTTCATAATACTAGATATTTGAATTGAAAAATACATAAAGTGTATTGGAATGATTCAATTTTGATTTATTCGGTTTTATTGCATCAGTTACTTGACCGACAAAGCTATATCAGTATAGTAGTTGTGCAAAATGCATATCACAGTTTGTTTTGATGTCAAATATTTTTGTTTGTCGATATTTTTTGTTTGGACTATATTGACTTTTAATGTTAAGCATTGCTCTTATGATAAGCGTCACAGATCTGCCATCTATGGTCCTTTAAGGCGACGTACCACAGGAAACCCGAGCACAGGAAGAATTTGCCTGAATGTTGAAAACACATTGAAAGGTTTATATAATTAGAAGTTATTATATATTGGTGATAATTTGTGTTAGTTAATATAAGTAGAAGTTATTATAATGTTGGTGTTAATTTATTTTGAATTTTTTTGATTGACTAATATATAATATATAATGTATCTATATACAATTGCAGCGAGGCACAAGAGCTGCTTTCTGCGGCCAGACACTGGCCCCTGCCGAGCGGACATCATTCAGTGGTATTTCGACGTTAAACAGCAGCGGTGCTACCGTTTCTTCTGGGGCGGCTGTCAGGGCAACGGCAACAAGTTCGAAACGAAGGCTGACTGCAAAAACTATTGTTACTTAAACAACACATCTGTAAGGAGTGAGTATCAACCTCGATTCATACATCTGTTTTAAATTTTAATATTCATTACTTGTGTTAATGATTAAATAAGTATTGGCTTAGCTCACATATGCTTTTTATCATGGTCTATTTGGAGACCTATATGGGAGTAGTCCCGGAAAAACATTGAGAGTAAGGCTGGTACAAGTTTAAGAATGTTTCTAAACAATCACCATACATCTAAACGGTAAATAAATAGTATTGACTTGTGGTGGAAATTACACCAATCGTGTCTCTACAGTAACGATTCTCTGCCAATCGCTCCGAGAGACGAGTGCAAGGGGGTGCCATTGCACACCGTGATAAATGAGATACAGCATTCAAGCAGGCAGTAAATAATCATAGTACAATATTTTTTCAGTGGAATTACCATATTTTTGTTCCTTGGCATTTGAATATGGTAACTGTTTCGGCCACTTCTACCGCTGGGGCTGGGATAAATTGGCAAAGTAAGTAAAATTTGACTTGTGATTAATATAAGCCTGTATTAATTTAGGGTCTAAAGTTTAAGTGTTTTTGGTCTAGTACCCTTACCGATTGACATCTGAGTTGATATGTTTTATGCAAGACTTCTATTGAATCGTGTTGTTCTAACATTGAGAGTTGTAAACCAATAATTTAACCTCCAAGGAGTGCGGGGAAACGATTGAATGCTATTATAAATTAAATATTACATAATAAGCACATTAAGAAATAGCTTTTAATATTATGTGATTGTCTCATCCATTACAGGACCTGTAAGCGCTACATGTATTCCGGGTGTGGCGGCAATCAGAACAACTTCGAAACGAACAAGGAGTGCATTGGAACTTGTCATTCACCCCCTAACAATACGCTGCAGCAGCCGATACGGAACCTCACCACGTGTATGCCTCTCAACATACCTGACTTGCAGTAGGGATACAGGAAGAAAGATAAGAGTATGCAGTTATCTAAACCTCCGAGCCTATCATTGTCCGGATCTGTTTATGAATGTACAAAGGCGGTGGTGGTTACGATAAAGTTCAATACGCGCTTTAGCTTTTGTTTCTGTTCTTGTCAGACTAACGTACACATTTGTTACAAACATTGTTAACAAATAAATTCCTATGTACATGTATGCTACCCTATGTATGTATGTAACCTAGGTACAATATATATCAAGAGCCTGTTACAGTCAGGTCTGCATTATTTTATAAAAGCTAAAATGTTACTCAGTGCATACTTCATACATAGGATAACAGTGATGGGCTTCTGTGAAATTTGGATCAGACAGGCCCAACACTGATATTGTTACACCATTAAGTATGTAAGACCAGAGTTGATGGATCCAGAGTGTCACAAATGCTTCAAAAGGCCTGGCCTTCTCTATGCACTTCATATGATTCATTTCTATCTGCCTGCCTGTAAATGCTCATATTGGTAGTGGATGGACTTTAAACAACCTTTTGCATCCTGGCACACAGTGATAATAAATGTATTAAAACCCAAATTCGGCACACGCAGATGAGATCTCAAGCCACAGATAGATACTTATATTCATAAGTAAGTTAATGATTGATGTTTAAGTTGAAAGATTCATACATATGTGGGAGTGTACTGAACTCCTCTGCCTACCCCTTCGTGGATTACAGGCTTATTGTTACTTTTTTTTACACATGGTGCAATATAGTATACATAAGTGCTCTCATTAATTAGAAGTTGATGGAAAAAATAAAAGTTTACAATGTATTTTCTATTTGCACTATTTATTAAGAGGCCAAGCAGCATTGTGTGTATTTAGTTTGTTGATACTACCATATTACCCATGGATATTGAAGCATGAGCGTTATTTCTTTTATGTACCTTTTATGATTATAGACTTTTATTTCATTCTGCGAGTGTACGGAGCATTATGAAGTAGGAAAATGATGTCTTGATTATCTGAAAAAATGATTGCATATGTCGTGGAACATTTAAGTTGATTTGTGTTTTTTTGCACTAGTGCCAAATATATTTTTCTATCTGTCTGTCGTTCTTACATAGCCTATTATGATATAACATTCCCTAATTATAAGCTTCACCTCTTTTAAGTGTTAAATATTATTTTTTGTAAATCAATAATAGAAGAATCATAGAATCATATTGAAGTTATGTTACCGCTGTCATAGTTTGGACTCCAACGCTGACCATATCCATAGCTTTGATATTCATCGCTGTTTGCGATTGCTTCAAGAATATGCAGAGGATTTGTCTATTCGATTTGTCCATACATTCCCAGGGAATATTGTAAATGGCGTCCGATAATTTTTCACCCTTTAATATGTACAGTTGAAAAGACACTTACTCGCTATGTCATTAGTAAAATACGCTTATTATTAAAATACGTGTTCTGGAGTGGAAACCACGTCTTGGCAAACGTAGCGTAGGACGACCTCCAGCCAGGTGGAGTGATGATATACGCAGATTGGCTGGCAGCGGTTGGATTCGCAGAGGTGAAGATCGAGCTCAGTGGCATGCTATTGGAGAGGCCTATGTCCAGCAGTGGACGGGAGTAGGCTGATAATGGTGAAGATTAAAATATGTAAAACATTTGCTATAGTTAGTATCCAGAATTTTGTGCCTTACATTCTGTGTTAAATTGCAGACAGCAAGAAAGCATAATATAATTTCATTTGTTAAGTTAAATTCTTTATTAGACATTTTAATCACTACCATATATTATATTTTAATTATGTATAAAAAATGTTTACCAAAAATCCAATTAGTTCAAAAACCACTGATATTTGGACGACCTGCTGAAATAATATTATAGTCAACGGCCCATAGCGCACCAACGACTTTGTGTCCTGCAATATTGTGGTACGTTACAAAAGTGTATTTGTATTCAATTAATATATGTGTAATGTTGCCAGTACTCTTTCATTTTCCCTACCATTTGGGAACATTCAAGCAATACCAGGCATCCAGCAGCTTGTTGAAAGCCGAAATAAATGAACAGGATTGGCCCAAAAGTGTCCGATATTTTGGTAACGAAACTGTAAACAAAATAAATGTATTGAAGAAAATATGCTCCATATTAAAGATTAAATTTAGAGTAAAGGAATAAAATGTCTGGTTTTATTATTTTACTTACTCCCTTATGTAATAGAGATGCACAATATTTTGGCATAAGAGTTTGTGGACAGTTTTCATTTCGTTTTTCGAATACATGGCGTATTCTGTGTTCGGTGACATATCAATTTTAGCTATTGGAAATTGTTCCAAGTTATGTATCAGGATCCTTAGGTGTCCCCATACGTGGAATACCATCAGTGATAACAGTAAGTCGATTATACAAAAACACGACGTGCAAATATATGATATGTACCAATTGAAGAAGAAAATTACGAGGTAATCGCTAAAATTCTGCTGATAATCGAAGGGTAGGTCGTAGTAGATGGCTTGCTCGAATGTTAAGTTTCGTTGGCGGTCACTATAAAAGGCCCCTGAAGATATATTGTTGAAGAACGGTGTCCCGTTGAACATTAGAATTCCTATAGCCATCTGGGCGCTCAGGTACATAGTGAAGAAGTGAGACAACTTGTGCACCAGTAAATGAGTCTGTAAATATAAAAATACACAGACGTAAATTGCGCTTAAACATAACACAAATTTGATACGTATGTATGAAATTATAGGTATAGCTTATGGTAGGTAAAGAAAACAAATATTTTACCTTCATGGCATACTCGGACTTATTCCTGTAATTAAACAGATGAATAGATTTCACGAAGTAACCGACTGTGTCCGAATACTTTTTCAAAAATATTAAAACCAGTCTACACTGAAAGCGAAAAGCGAGGTGTAGAATATTGAAATTAATCTTTTATTTAATATATATTTTTTGTATCACTCCCAATACTTACTATAGCGACTATATTCATGAAAACAGTTATATACGTGTGTCCCAGTTCGAAAAAAGAAACTTTGTTTAAATTGTGCTTTAGGTAAAGAATGCCAGGCAATAGACATACAACCTCCAGAAAAAATGTATAGCAAATCTTGTACACGTGATATTTGGACTGTTTCCCCTCTACTTCACGTTCTGGCCACGCTGTTATCACTCTCAGAGAATATCGCAACACTCGCATATATTTAATGTCTTGGGGTTTTTTTACCCCCCTAAAAACAGCATTTTATTAAAAATAAATTAAGGAAAAATATTTTTATTCTTCATAATTTAATAACCTAAGTATTAAATAAATAAAAACAGTAAGAAATTTAATAAATGAAGTTTGTTGACGCTTACTTTAAGTCGCTGCAATCTGTGAAGAACACCATATCCGTTAGCACGAATAAATATTCTCCAATAGATAATTTCGAAGCCGATCCACACAATATTAGTATAGCACACGTATTGAGGTATTCAATAAACTGTACACGAACTTAAATTAGACTAATACATTGGGTAATATTGCATGTGGTTAAACGCTATAATTTTCGTCGATATTTCTTATATCGGACTTAAGTGATTCTCAACATTTTATTGTTCCTATACGATGTTTATTAAAGATAACCTGTTATTCAATAAATATTTTCATTAGTCAATGCGATGACTGCATGTTAACTAAAATAATTATTTAAGTACTCTATTATGCCTTTTACTGTTAGGCAAAAATACAAGTCTTTTATTTGGAATTAATACTAAGTTCATAAGATGAAGGTCATAAGAAGGTTAAGACTATAGTCTGCCACGCTGGCCAAGTGCGAGTTGGTAGACTTCACACACCTTAATATATTTTTTTTTATAAATTCTAAGGTGTGCAAGTTTCCTCACGATGTTTTCCTTCACTGTTAGCAAGTGATACTTAAACTTAAATACCCGCTTTTGTAAAGAGGTGCGCGCCATGGACTTGAACCCAGCACCGCCGGAGCGAGAGGCTGAATTCTTAACAACAAGGCTATCACTGCTTTTTAATTGTAACATACTTACATACATATTATATACTGAAAAGATGTGTATGGTAAATAAAGGCTGTTGTCGCAAATATTTCTATCAATAGTTTGAAATTCCTGCCTGCAATTGTTTTACATTTTATTGCCTTGTTATTAGCTCATGGTATGTGGATAGTACGGTACCTATTCATTACATCTAATACAAACGTTTAACAACAAATTGTATTTACATTTCGTTCCTAATTGTAGACTCCACTTCAGTAATATTAGATTAGTTAAGTTCCTATCGCAATGTTGTACATATATGATTAGAAATTATTTAAACGTAACAAAGTAATTATCGAGCAATTGATAGTGCTTGATATATCGATATCTACATTGTTACATAAATTTGTAGGCTCGCTTTGTAATTATTTTTTTCATGACTGACAATTAAAATTCTATCATTTTAAAAAAGTTCGCCTGTCTCTCTGTCTTAATGTCTGTTTGTCTTATAACTTAAAAACGGTTTGACAGATCTTGATGAAAATTAGTATATACAAATAACATGTGAATGTTCAGAGGACAGGATATATTATATGATATCGATAAACCTTATGATATTCATAAAAAAGTATCTATAGTTATTTTCCTATTTCAATAGCAGAAAACGTATATTCGTTTGTTTTTATATGTGGACGTGTTATTGCCCGCGTTTATGCTTTTTGACGTGTAATAATAATTATCTTTGTTTTCTAAGAATTATTATTATAGATGAATTAACTCTGTCAATTATTTCCTTTTTCATTTGTTTAAAAATTAATAGGTTATATAATTTATTATTTCACCAATTGTTATTTATTTAGAAGTGAACTGAGACATTCATTCGTTTTATGAAAACGATAACCTATAAATACGATGTTAAAGCTGTAGTCGCATTGCAAATGTAAATATAGCGTTGTCTTTCAAATACATAATAATTGCAGCCTATAATAAGATTTTAAACAGAATAAGATGTTAAATTATTTCTTTAATATATCAATTTGTGTAGATTTTGAGCCACTATATTTTCTCTATAAATAATATGACATGATACTTTGAAAATACATCCGGCCGAGCAGCGATATCGATAGGATTTTCCTTTACATCAACGGCAATTCCGATATGAAAGAAATGCAAAGCCACCTAATATACTCCGTAAATACTAACCACCTCAATATCGGATAGGTTCTATCTGATCAATATCCATTATCGAATAATGTATAATCACTCTTTAATTACTGGGCGTCAAAGGAAATAAAGAAAGATATAATATGCAGGTACATAATATGAGGATTTACAAAACAGCAATATGTCGTGAATAAATATTCTAAGGTTCGTCTTTGTGACACTGATTTGATCGACAAAGCTTCAAAGAAGTGGGACATGAAAATTCGGGACAGAAGTAGGTGAATATTATGCGGTACAGAATACACTGCAAATTATTACATTTTTATTAACTACGTTACAATTAATACATTACAATGCTTCGTTGCTCGAGTGGTCGCAAGCCGACTGCCGATCGGGAGGTCCGGGGTTCAAATACTGGGTCGGGTACGATTGGATTTTTCTCATTTAGAATTTCTAGTAGTGACTCGGAGTTTGGATGTGTGCTCGGTGTATGAGAATAGGCCCATCACCTATTCCACAATACGCAAACGTATCTGGTGAAACGTGGTAGTGTACTAGACTCTTCTGCCTACCCCTTCGGGGATGACAAGCGTGATGTTACGTTTTAAAACATTGTAACCATGGTTATAGTACAAATTATACGTATCATATAGATACATGTGTATAATATGCTAATGCACATATTTGACATTCTGTGCTCGCTGCCTACCCCGTGTCTTGCCCGCGACCCGTGATAATATAATAACAATGATATTTGAATATAAAGATTTATACATGCATAATAATAATTATGTATAAATACAATGCACCGTACGCGTCGGTCTATGCAGCGTAGAACACAACGTTACGAATTTTAACACCCAATTCAATTACAAGAGCAGTTTTACGATAATCCTAATAAAATTCTCAACCATTTTATTTTTATTTGAAAGTTATATCAAACTTTATGTACATAATCTGTTTTCGGCCAATTTAAAATTACAGTATACTCTTTGAATCTGTAGAAAGTCAGTTGGCTCTCAAAACTTCACACTTACTTTGAAATAGCAATGAAGTTTTCACGATTGTACATGTATGGTGCTATTTTGTTAATAACCTGCCTTGCTAACGTTGTGAGTATATTTTAAAGACGTAGTAAAGTAATAAAAAATATCTTGTATTAGAGACGGCTCGAGACGTGGCTCGTTTCCATTGCATGCATTTGTCAATTTATGTCATGCCTTTGTTCATTTATACTAGCTGAAATTGAAACTTCGAGAAACGATATTATTTGCCCTAATTTTACTTGTCAGTTGAGAGATGGCGCTGTTTACAAATAAAATGTTTTTAGAAATATTTGCTTATAATTATATATGGCTCAATTTGATTCAAATAAAGAGTGAAAGACTGATGTGAATAGAAAGTCAATCAATGTACAATAATTGAATGCGCAAAATAAAATTTATTATTCAACGTTAAGATAATCGACAATATTAGATACCTACTACAGATTAAAAAGCTTTTTTAGAACTTGCCTATTGAAAACGTTAGAAAGATGATGTCAACAATTATAAGCATATATGTGTATTTATTCCGTTTTAAATTTTTTCTACAAAAAGGAAAAAACATAATTTTTTTGTTATTTTCTACTTAAAGTAGCGGAATCCTTTCTGGTTAAACCTTTATTTATGCGCTGACAAGAACACATATAAAGTTTTACGTAAATGTGTCAAATTTTGGTGTTCTTTAAATCTAACGCTTATTATTCAAAAATATATCTCCCTAGGTATCCTATTCAAAATCCGAACTTGAAAGACGCGCCATTAAAGACGCTACCGATGCTATTGCGAACGAACTAATGGAGTTCAAAAAAATATATTCGGATACAATTGATGGATTTAAACAGAGTTTTACACAATAATATTAAAGTTTTACCTTGTATTTATACATGGAAAAGTAAAATTATACATTAAATATTATATAAACTTGCGCGTTCTGTATCTATACATATTTCTTTCAGTGTGAAATATATGCAGTACACCCGCATGAAGTTTTATCGGAACAATATATTAAATTGCATGTACCAAAAAGGAAATTTATGATACGCATCATTAATAGTACATCACCGTACTAATCTTTAAAGTCCCACAAGTTATCATATATACACCTATATAAACATTTTCCGAGGATTTCATCTTTGCCAACCTAATGTGAAAATTGACATATCTACATTGATACATATCAATTTTTAAAGTTCTATCACCGAGATTTATGTATAAGTATAGTTAGCCATTCAAAACACCTATTAAATATAATAAGGCTCTGAAAAATTGTAACCAATCTGCAGGGTAGTTGCAACTTTTTCGAAAAAAAACGGTCCACGTGGTCGCCTTTTCGACGCAAAGTAGGTGACGTAATACCTACGACACTGGCGCCGCAGATACAATTCGTACTGGCACAACTAAAGGACAGTAAACTTTTGAAGAATAAAGCTAACTATAGAGAACTAATGAATGAGTTAAAGAAGATTTTTCACACCACATCACCTCCAACTGTTCGAAGTTGCGCGAGATATAACCAGATGTAATGTTAATATAAACCACAATTATTGTTTTATTTTGTTATACATTATTACGATAATATTTTCTAACATCCAATATACCATACTTACCGTCTAACAACTTTTATAGTGTCAACACCAGTGTTAAATAAACTTTTTTAAAATGCTCTCCCATATTTCATAAAGAAAAGTCATGACATGACGCTACGTCAGGTCAAGAATGTGTGTTAGAAAAGTTATATATTAAATTTATTAAAAAAAAAGGAAATTGATCGTGTAAAATGTATTCGAATGATTTCCGACCCTACTTCATTCTGATCCGAAAGGAGGAAGAGAAAGGTGATAAATTCGCTAGAATTAATATGGAGGTGAAGCATCGAGCGATCACGGAGCCCATTAACCCGTTTACGAAGAGAACTGTGTTCACGCAGACCTATCCAACTAAGCTCATACCAGCTGCACCGAGAAAAGCCTGCTGTTACTATTGTTCATAGAACTGTATAATTTCGAGCGGTTAGAATGCAAATGCAGAATAAAATAGAGAAACTGTTAAAAATCAAAAAGAGGCCTCTTATACATTTCCTGGGCATCACTTGGGCGCAGACGTTCGGCAATGTCCTTGGAGCAGCGGTGAGAATAATAACGTGTCATCGGTTATCATGCAACATATATCTGTTCTGTTTACAATCTTATAGATATATATCTCAGTATGTGAGTGTTGATATGATACACTTAGAAAACCACGGATTTGAACTTGACTGGCACCAGCCTAACGCCAAGCAGCTCCAAAGGCCTGAAATACAATAAACTAGAGCTGAAATCGAGACAGTGTGTTTTTTTTTATAATAAGGCTAATTACCTCCCTGTTGTTATACTTCTCACTAGTTCGTTTACTGGATAATGTTAAGTTCTTAGTCGTTGTTCACATCCAAACATTCATATACTGGCATATCTCGACTAGCCATGTTCAGTTGAAGGAATCTTCTACATGCTGTTTTAAATCGTGCTCACAATTCATTCTTTAGGCAAAGGATTTACTCTCAATATGAGCAATTAATACTCTTATTATCTTCACCAAGAAAGGGATAGCTAACAATCTTTTTTACCTACAACTTAAACTTTGATCATTTAACTTTTACGACTTAAGTCTTGACTGTGTTGAAGCTGGCAACTCGGTCCGGATTTAGAATTCATACTTGCCATTAATTTATATCGTCACTTCAACACCGAAAATACCTATGTTCATATTACTATGAAAATATGAAAAGCCCTTTGTGGGAGTGTCTAATTAAGTACTAGTTATGAGAGTAGGTACGTAATGTTGGAAAAAATAAAGTAATATTAGACAAAAATTTCACTTTGCACGACCTACAAACGTATTTGTCGCCATCAAGAGGAAGTCTATTCGTTTTAATACTCATATATCGTGGCGTTCTCGTAATCAAAGAACTCTGTCGTTGACTTAGCGGTATTTGATACCGTAGGGATGAATTAAATTGTATCAATTAAATTTTATTGTATTAAAATCCATACACGAAGCTCTCGTCGCTATATTGTAACTATGGAATAGTATCTGTTTACGTATTATTAATAATAATCTTTTGTTATTATATAAACGTGGAGAAAACTTTATGTCCTCGTCACGCCTGTGTATCGAAACTATCGGCATCTCGAGGTGTATTCAGATAAATAATTTTACGAAGATAAGGTGTCTTTCGACCTGCTCTGATAAATACAGTAACTAAATTTTTCTATACCAATAATATTTTCGAATTTACTGCAATACATTCGCAAACTACTTGTGAATCTTACAGTGCTGTTCTTGGGGTGACTCTGTAATATTAAATTGTATGAAGTCTTTTTGCATTTAAATATTTCCTCTGAATTAATTTAGTTTATATTTAATTTGGCCAATACTTATTTGGCAAAATTATATTATAATTTGTATAACAGACGTCATAAGGAGCGTTTATGTTCTTAGGTGCATCTGGAGTATCAGGCGAATTTAAACAAAAATGAAACTTGAGGATTTACAAATAAGCAAAATATAAGTAAATAAATGTTCTACGGTTTGCCTTCGTGACACTGATTTGATTGATCGAGGAAGAATCGCGGGATATGGGATACTCGGGAAAGCAGTAGGTACATAATATGCTGTAGAGGATAAACTTATAATGTTTTTATACTTGAAAGTAATTCATAAAAACAATTGCTCATACTGATTATTACACGTAATGTTACTTAGTATTCGTCACTAAGGTGGGACATCTTTGTCGGTCGGCGTTCGCTGCCTACCCCGTATAGGACCGGGTGTGATGCTATATTAACCATATTATTTGATATAAAGACTATCTAAATACAATGCTCCGTACACACCGGTCAGTGAGCTGTGCAGCGTAGAACACAACTTTAGAAATTTTACCATCCAATTCAATCACAAGAGCGATTTTACGATATTCCTAATAAAATTTACATTATGTTTTTACTGAAAGATGCATCAAATTTTATGCACATAATCTACTCTCGGCCAATTTATAACTACATTTTTCTCTTTGAATTCGCAGTAAGTCAGTTAGCTCTCAAAACTTCATATATATTTATATAGAAATAGCTATGAAGATTACCCGACTGTACATAATTTGTGCTATTTTGTTAATATCCTTCCTTGCTAACGCTGTGAGTATATCTTAAAGACATAATTAACTAATAAAAAGGATGTTATGTTAGATATAGCTGGAGGCAATGGCAAATCAAAATATCGAGGAACATTCACGTTTTGGCTAATTTCAGAAAAAATAACAAATTAAACGCTTAGTAAATTAGGTACCGTAAAGATTTTTGTTTCATTGTATACATTGGGCAATTGATCCTCTCCTATAGCTATCGAAATAAGCAGAGAGCGGTGCAGTAAGAAGTAGCTAGGGGCAAAAACTACGTCATTACAGATTGACATGTTTTTAAAATACCTATTTCGAAAACAAGCTTTAAAACATTTTATTTTATAAACGGAAAAAGTAAACTATTGACTTTTATTACTTGAGTTATACGTTCCACATTCGTGAGTACATTAACAAAGAATGCCTTAATAATAATTATTAAGCATAACAGTTGGGGCCAGTTGCGATTTCCAAAATATGTACCTACGTATAGAAATTAGATACGCCAAATTAGCTGTCCGTCCATCGGTATGTAAGCCTTCAAAGATAAACCTCTGACCGTGTTTGCTGAAATTGAAAATTTGAGGAGGGATTTTTAACTGACTTTACTAGTCAGTGTGAGAGATGGCGCTGTTTTCAAATTAAATATTTCTAGAAATGTTCACCTACAATTTTATAAGGTTAATTTTGATTCAAATAAAGAATGAAACACGAATACAATTGATAGCACAGAATAATACTATGTAATACAGCGTCAAAAAATTCGATTATTTTATTTTATTTTTATTTTATTTTATTAGGTAATAGAAACACGAATGTTTTGTTTCTACCTTGTGTAATCGATTTCCACTTCTACACCGTCATTACAGCTTTATGGGTAATTCATGTCTAGAATAAGTGTCCAGGACGCGTAATTAAAATAGCTTGTAACGGGAATTTAAAATTTCACAGTTTGTTTTAAAATTTTGCGGGTATAACCATGTTGCAAGTGTTCTGTCTTCTAGTAACGCTGTCACTGGTCGCTTTGCCGTGAACGTAGTGTTTATACATAAGTAATTGATAAATAATTTCTGAAGTTGACTGCCTCGTTGGTCGAGTGCTTGCGAGCGCGACTGCCCATCGGGAGATCCTGGATTCAAATCCCGGGTCGAGTACTATTGGATTTTTCTAATTTAGAATTTCTAGTAGTGACTCGAGTCTGGATCTGTGCCCGGTGTATGGCAATAGGCTCTCCACCTATTCCATGGGACGTAAACGTAACTGGTGAAACGTGGAAGTGTATTACACTCCTCTGCCTACCTCTTCGGGGATTATAGGCTTGATGTTACGTTTAATTTCTGAAATGATGGAAGCTACGCGGAAATACCTTGTCCCTAGATATTTCTAATGTGTTCGTAGCCCGCTCAGAAGGTAAATAGGCTTTATTTAGTCAAAATAAAGTGAAAATGTTAGTAAGTCGACATCAATGCTTAAAAGCATAAATTTGTATCCATATCCTTTTAAATCTTCCCCAGAAATAGAACGGAACAAAAAAAAAATGGTGTTATTTTTTTTACTTAAAGAAGCAGTGACCTTTTTGGTTAGATGTTTTATTATGTTTTGAAATGCAAACAATTGGATGTTTATGTAAATTTACAAGATTTTGTCTATTTTAAATCTAACTATTATTATTAAAAAATATATTTCCGTAGGTATCTTACTTAAAATCTGAACTTGAGAAACAGGCCATTAAAAACGTTACCTATGCTATTGCGAGCGAACTAACGGAGTTAAAAAATATATATTCGGATACAATCGACGGATTTAAATAGACGGTTACACAATAATATTAAAGTTATATCATATATTGAACAGAGAAATTATATATGAAACGAATTCAGACTTCGCAAAAATACTCCGTAAACGTGCACTATGTCATGACGTAATTACAAAATCAATGAATATTTCTTTCAGTGTAAAATATGCGCAGCACACCGGCGTGAAGGTTTATCGGAACAATATGTCAAGTATCCTGCACCAAAAAGGAAATTCATGATACGCATGATAAATAGTACATCACCATACTAACCTTTAAAAGTCCACGCACATACATACACATAAAAAACACTTACGAGAACTTTATTTCCACAAATCTAATGTGGAAACTGATATATCTACGCCGATATTTACCAACCGATCGGCTAGAATACAGATGCAGAATAAAATAGAGAAACTCTTAAAAATCAAAAAGAGGCCTCTTATACATTTCCTGGGCATCACTTGGGCGCAGACGTTCGGCAATGTCCTTGGAGC
>DWJK01000232.1:0-25117 GCA_018248815.1 Croniades pieria auraria
CCAGGCGCTTGCCCGGGGCTCTGTGTCAAACGCGTGGGCTACCGATCTGGTTAGGTACAGCCGTCCGCCCCGCCCGCCTTCCCCGCACATAACAAATATTCATATATTCATGCTCATTATATAAATATTTGTTCTGACTATAATCGTATCCACCACCTCACCTCATCAGTCATGATTTCCGACCAAGCACTGAATCATACAAGCAGTCAAGACAATCATTAAATGTTAACAAAAAACACATTCTCCTGGCGCGTACCTCGTAACCTTGTTCGTGTCATAAACGTAAGTTATCCCCTCCAGAGTACTTTCAGGAGCGTAAGAACTAAATTTATTACTTTAATCAAAAGATCTTACAGAACAAGGAACGTAGGTAAATGTACTTGTCTTACTGCGAATGAGTAATACGCAGACGATTACCGTTTGTAAAATAGAAAATAACTTTTTTTAACTGTGGTACTCAAATATTCCTTGTATTGATTTTAGGATATATAAATTATTTTTAGACTTTTTTATTTTGAAATAACCTCGCGTTTGGCTGAAATCTCACCCGACGGAAAGCGAGATGTAGCGCGCTCGCCTAGAAAGTGCTTAGTCCCTCTTGTCTATGTTGTAGAGCACCAAATATTCATACCATCGATTATAGATCAAAAAGCAGTCAACTCCACTCTTAATAATATAATTTTTTTGAGATTTTGTACCACTGTGTATCGATGTGGGTAGCATAATAGGGGTGGATTCCAATACTTATACATCGTCCTCAGACTTGCTACAGCAGTTCCGCGAGTGAAGCTAACTGTGAACCCCTTTTATTACCGAGTTACTATTTGTATTAATTAGAATTATTTTGTATTAAAAATTTTGATTTTATGTACGCAGTAGCCTAATTCCTTGTAGCTTGCAAATTGAGGTGATACTTCGCAAGTATTTTATTACATTCTCCAATTTAATCGTAATAGTGGTCACTACGACCTGCCCGTAGAATAAAGTTCCATAAGAACATGAGACCATTACAGTTTTTCTGTATTTTTCAGGCTGTGTACGCCTATATTTTATGGTAGGGAAACAAAAGATAAATTTTTTTTTTTTTATTTATTTAAATTTTTGTTTTACTACCATAAAATATAGATCTAAATAGTCTAAAAAATAAAGAAAAAGCGTGTTGGTCACATATTTTTATGGAACTTTATTCTACGGGCAGGTCGACTATGTTGATGCAACTCAATAAATAAATAACGGCAGTCCTCCTACGGGGTAGGCAGAGAGCACCGAATATCAAATATACGAGTATCCTCAAAGACGTACCTGGCGTACTTCTTTCATAATTTTTTTATACATGCCCGCCAGTTTCGAAGACTTCGCTTAGAGATTCGCTTACTGTTAGATCCACTCCGTTGATACCGTACTAGTATAGTACCTGATACGGTACTCATCCATCAAAATTCACGCTTCAAATGAAATGTATCCAAATATACACAACACAAACTTGTGTTCATCTTCGTGAAAAGAAACCAATATTTATTATTATACGTCCAATCCTCATAGGAAATTCATCTGTCATGCTTATGTAGCACTTATAATATGTGTATTATAACGTAACATCACACCTTGTAATCTCCGAATGGGTAGGCAGAAGAGTGTATTACACTGCCACGTTTCAACAGTTATGCTTATATTCTACATGGAATGCGTGGTATTGCCATATTGCCATACGTCGGGCACATATTCAGACTGTGAGCCACTACAAATTTATACCCGAAAATGAAAGTTAGAAAAATCCTTAAGTACCCCACCCGAGATTCGAACCCAGGACCTCTCGATGCGCAGTCGCGCTTGCAACCACACGACCAACGAGGACGTCATATGCATGTATATTATATGAAGTGACTAACGTACATTCATGTCTTATTGCCAATGAAAACAACTAGTAGTCCTATTAATAATGTGTCCTACGTCGACTAACTGATACTAAAGGCCTTATTCCTACAGTCCTATTCCAGTTTGCATGGAGACATTCATGAGTATTGGAGCCAATATCTTTAATGAGAAATTAAGTGAATATCCTTAATGAGCTATTAAATTAATATCGTTGATAAGTAATTAAGTTAAGCACGTGACCTTCCTCACTTGATCTTGTGGTAACCACAAGAATAAAGACACTGTTCCCTTCCATCAGCAGGCGGTACTACAACCACAGATATCTCGAACATTATTGGCCTGAAGCGAAATATTATCAAAGGTATTTGGGTAATTTTACACCTTGCGATATCGGAATTCAAATTCCATACTCATTTAGCGAATTATCTAATTATATTAAAATACCGCGTATAATATGGGACGTATTATATAACTGGTAAAAAGGAAGTTTTACACACTCTGCCTACCACTTCCAGGGAACAATGGCGTGATGTTACGTTCTACACTAAAAATTATGGGGATGCTAAAGCTTAAGTAAACAAACATCAGATGTATATCTTATCTATACGGTAGATTCTGGACTGGATCCGGAAGACGCAGAGAAAACTGGCATCCGCAAACACTGATCGTTTGTATGTATTGGCACGTCTGGACACGTTCAGAGAAAATAATATGAATCCTCGTTGATATCACAGCTTATCCACCCAAGATCATCACATAGTTCATATTGTTGATCATGAAGACCAGATGTCACAACAGAGGCCAAAAATTAATTTGACATGGTCGCAGTAGGTATTGGATCACCTATCTCTTGTAAATACATATATTGATATTTAATAAAACTCAATATTAATTTTAAAAATCTCGCCGTATTTTTAAATGTTTCTCTCATATACATAAACATAACGTAACGTCACGCCTGTGATTTCTGAAGTGGTAGCCATAAAAGTGTTAGAACACTACTACGTCTCACCAGTTACGTTTACGTCCCATCATGGAATAGTTGGGGAAATATCCATAATAGAGAATCCATAAAGAAAGTCTTTACAAATTCCATTCCTATGAAGCCTTGACATTTGTCTGTATTTGCATCCGCTCGTGGTAATTGGTTTTAACGAGGATGATAAAGCTAGTTAGAAATACAAAAAGCGACTGTGCCTACGCATAGATTTTTTCAAGTGGAGCTGTGGTTGAAAAATTGTGTCGCCTCAAAGATTAGTAGGCGTTAAAATGGATTCTTTGTACAATATACGGACGAAACAGAATCCAGAATACCTAAAGTCTTAGAAAAACTCATAAATATTTACTTAGATTTAATTGATAATTTACAGTCACGTTGTGAGTTTGATTTTTCCCTATTTAATTTTACCCATGAGATTTTCTAGTTAAGACAATTTTTTTTCACATATTTTCATACTAAACATACATTAGTGGTAAAACTCTATAAAAAATTCTATTAATTAGACCTAGGCAGATACCTGTCCGCGTAACAATTAAAGTGCTTGGGTCCTAAACTTAAGAAAAGACAGATAATCTTTTTTGTCTTTAATTAGCGCAGTAGCAAACCAATATCAGGAATAAATTATCCTCCCTCTAGAGATATTTATAATCGCCGCAATATTCCTTTGAAGATAGGTATTAGTTAGTTATATCGATGGAATGGAAAGAAAATATTGAAACAAAGACACGATATCGGTTTATTCGTATAAAAAAAGGTAAATATTGAAAAAAGACAAAAAATAATACTGAAAGAGAACAAGAAAAAATATCACAGCTATAACGAACTCAAACTCAATTTGTCGAATGTTCCGGACCAATAATTACTGGAACTGCTTAAAATGCTAGGGGTTGACGAATTGTTCGCGACATGCCAGCTCGTCAGTCGTGCTCATATTGTATGTGAGATAGACGGACAGCCGAGACGGAACCTCATTTACATAGTACTAGTACCATTTATCAAGCTCCAGACGAACAACGCATCGATCGAACCCACGCCCACCGCTGAGTCATCCCGCTTTGTGATATTTCACGGATTGTTAATCCGTCTATCTATTTGTATATAACTCGTTCGATAAGGCTATTGGTCTTTAGGTTTCAAAATTACAAATGGTCACGGGTTTCTGGATACATTAAAAAAAAAACAAAACTCCAGATCATGGTATCGATAAAAATATCCATTTTACTTTATTTAATTTTATAAAAGATATAATAAAATCGTGAATTTTGTTTGCATACATTGCTATGAATATGAAATGAAATTTTGTGAACGCAGAAAGTTCATGATAGCTTTTTAGTCAAATATTGAATTGTTTATAGTTGCTACAGAAATAATTTAAAAGCAAGTATAAAACAAAACAATATGCAGAATTAAAGTACCAGTACACGGTATAAAAAGCAGTACGATTTAATAGTTTAAAAATACAATGTATAAAAACAATACAACGTATAAATTACAATATAATGTACTAACAACACAACAACAGATAAGCAAACTGACGTTTTATCACACGAGTGTACATTCGAACTTTTTAACGTAAAGGTATATCGTCCAGTAATATGGCAACTCCAGTATTTTTAAGCAATTCACTCTGCAGATAATACGTTGAAACGAGTATGGGGCTGTTTTTGAAACACTACCCCCTCTGACCGCTTCCAACGATCCATTAGCGCGACATGGCCTCAGATATCGTAAGCTGTTTCCCCACCCTCAAGTTACAGTCATGAAAACTTCGGAACTCCGGAAGCCTAGGGCGGTTTGGAAATTTTTGTACGCGACTGTACATATTTTTAACGATGTGCACAGAAGCAATATTATCAGTAAGTATACGGACGTGGCTAGAATTGAAATGATAGACGTATATGTAAAATGCAACCATGTACAGTCAAATACAATGTGACTTAACCCCAGCAGATCCAAGTCTTGCATTTTTAATTTCCTTCCATCCGTTGCATACGTAAATAAACACATACTTTGTTCTTTATGTCCTTTTATTTCTATATTGCGACCCTCCTCCTCATTTGTAGCCAGCTTTAAAGATTTATGTAATAATCTATCTTCAAAACGATCCCCCGTAACGAGGGTCGGTCCCTTTTCAATTTCCAACAAAGGACCGCGAAGGAAATGATTAAGAACTCTCTGAAAAGTACCTATAGATTTATGATAATATACTTGTGTGCACCCAATATAATAAAACCATATGTACTCGTATATCTGATTATTATAATGTACCTACGTGCACAGTACCGAAAGGAGAACGACCTTCCATTTTATTTCGTTACACGGTATGTTGTACAGTCACGTCCAAATTATATGAAATTTAAAATTCCGAACATTCACAGTGATGTGCGACAGAGACAGACCTATGCACTTCAATATTTACGCGAGGGAAACTTATTATGGTGCCATATATTAAGACTATGGAGTCTAAATTAAATTTTGATTATTTATTATTATGGTGTAATTAAAGATGCGGGATTGTATACATAATGTCAGTAATTATTTATGAAGCGAGCAAAAATATAGGGAGATATTTTAAAATTGGTTCAGTTACTAAAATAGAGCCGTTTGATGTGTTAGTTCAATATAAGTTCAGACATCGTCTTAGAATATCGGTTCATATTCAATTTTAGCATATGAAGAGAGGCGTAAAGTGAATCATACTGTATAATAATATTCAATGTTTAGATACCACACACATGAAAATTATATTCCAAAATAGGCTGAATCTTAACTATGATAACACACATAGTTAGTTTTATATCCACACACAAAATAAATTCATAATATACACACTAATATTTACACGTAAATCAAATTTACACTAAGAACAGCAATAATGGGTCAGGAGCAGCGTCTTCGTGATGTAATTAGAAATCTCCAAAAGCCTTCAATGTTTCAAGTCGGTGCGTAATATGTACTTTTTCGCACGACCAACTGACCTATCCATCCATCTGATGTTCACGTCTTTCACACTCGATTACTTGAGGGATGCCTTCTCCATCGGGAGCACTTAAATCTAGTGCAAACCATTAGGGAACGAACGCGGTCATAGCTCACCCACCTTGCTCAATGGCTGCTGAATTTACCTCTTTATCGCCAGACAGAGGATTCATTATGACCTTGAGCAGCCAAAGTATTCCTGGACATTTGCGAAGCAACAGAAAACTACAACTTAAGATTTCCGATTCACAATCCATTGGTATAAACGCAAAATGTGTACTTGCTGTCTTCAGTAATCCGAATAGATTTACCATTTACAAATTAATTATTTAATCTGAAGTTTAAGCTTAAACTGCTGAAGCTGCACGGTCACGATGTTACCAAGGGCCAAAGGTTTCTAAAGTCTTAACATTAATTTACATTCGACGATTCACCACTATTATAAGTAAAAATCATTCCACTGTCGGCCCCTTGTTTCCTTGTTACCACTTTATGGATCCGATAATCCATGAATGCCAGATATTGTTCGTCATATACCTACATTGCTTGCCGGTGTTATACATCATATATGAATAATACAAATACAAATAATACAATACATAATGGGGGTTTTGTATTCATTCGGTCGTCAAGCAACAACAGCGCAGTTCATACAATACGTCGCTTTTTGTGCATTTAATATTCTCGAGTCGTTCGCGACAAAACATGATATTAACTGTGTATTTGATTATATTCCTCTATGATATTTTAAGTAAGCCAAACATTTGTTACCATAACAACAAATGTTTGGCTTAGATGGCGATGGCGCTCATTGGGGGAGGCCTATGTCCAGCAGTAGACTGAGATAGGCTGATGATGACGATGATGAAACACTTGTACATTGAAAGCTGCTTTTTATTACCTGAAATTCCTAATAATAGACCGGAGTCTGGATTCATGTTTGGTGTATAACAATAACTCACCACGATTCATGATGAATAACGTCACTGGTGGAACGCGGGACTGTTAAGGCATTCGTCTGCCTACTTCTTTGAAGATTACAGGCGTGATATTACATTTATATGCAATATTCTGTTCTACTTGAAAAAAAACATTAACAAAGCACGCAGGCAAATTGATGCTCGAAGCACGTTAGTCCTCAAGAATATCAACACATGTTTTAGTTACCTCAGGCCGTTCAGTCTTATCTGAGATCAGATATATGTATATGTTGTTAGGTGCAGAGACTACTAGCTATTTGATGGTCAGCATAAATTAAATGTTTGTAAAGTATAAAAAACGTAAGCGAAGATAGTACCTTCGTAAAACCTTCACCGAGGATGCTAACGCAGTACTCAAACGGGCCGTTCGATCCACTTCGTTACCACAAACGTCGAGTGGCACTCGACTCTTGAACCAGCCTTTTGAATGCTTTACTATTCAAAACTGGTCTTCAACTGCGACCTTTCCGTTATAAAGGTTTTTCGCTTTTTTTCCATTTTCCAGTCCCTACGAATTTCTAAAGGAATTATTTGTGAAGGCTATGTATAAATCTATAACTATCACCTTACTTTCTGAGTGTCAGTGCTTTAAATATTTCTAAACAAGGTTAAGGCGGCTGAGAGTTACGTTTGGCAGTGCCATATAGAGATCTGACCATGTCGATAACAATGCCCGGTTCGACTATAGATATTCAGCAATATAACACGGTTGCTAATGTCAGATAACAGTAAACTTAACAAACATTTTCAGAAGTGGAGGAAATGATCTCGGGAGTATTATATCCAGGCTTATTTAAGATGAGGATAGGAATCCTTAAACTAACATGGGAAATAAACCAGTAATGATGGCTCCAGTCACCTAGACGAGAAATGTAATTCTAAAACAAATTATTCCTCGAATGAATGTGGAAGAAGCACGGCAGGTATGCAAGGATAAGGATATTTGGCACTCTGTGCTCTCTGCCTACCCCGTAAGGGACTTGGCGTGAAGATATGTATGTATGTAATTGTTCCTCGAAATATTTTTATAAAACCTGTTTAATGTACAGACATAATTTAAACACAATTATACGTAGAGATTTATGAAATGTCAGGTAAATGTCACGTAACTTGGCATTTGAGCCTACGAGTACCTTTGAAACGTTTAGAAAGTATGCGACCTCAGAGAAATTAATTTATTTCTCGTATAACTAGCTGTTTTTAATGACTTATTAGTTTCGCACTGACTTACTCCGTTACTTTTTTTTGCTAAATGAAATGAGAAGGCTGTTTTATGAAATTTCTTTGAAAGTAGGGTTACTTTGTCATGATAAATTAGGAATACTTAATTATAATCTGGTATAAATTTTTCGTAGCCTAGAAAAGCGTACAATTTCAACCCAATCTTCAATGTTACCATTCAATTCGTAGTCTAACTTTGCAAAGAATAGAAGCTCTGCTTCTTTTCAATCACCGAAACAGCAAAAGGATAGATAACCATCCTATATTCAATTTTGACCGTAACACATCTAATGTTGTTGAATTTCCCGGGTCAAAATTCATTGTCTCAAAGACAAGTATACCTCCAATCCGAAATACAACATGTAGGCACAAATATTTAAGAGCATACATAGATGTATTAGTGATTATTTAGCTATCAAATCCTTCAAATAGCTTTCTACCGAAAAGAGCGTTATTACCGAGAAGCTAATAAATAATCTTGATGGTCTGTTTAATTTATATACTCAACTCATATTTGGCCTTCGCAAACAAGACCTAATAATTACCTACGGAAATTTATACGAAGTTGCTGGATATTTCAAAAATACCTGTTAAGCTCAAGTTTTTCCTATATGTTTTTATATATTTTCTGCTTTTTCTTGTTAATATTTCTTTATCGCCAATACGAGTACTTATTCTTTATTTCCATAGATCTGTTTCAATATTTATACCTGTGACATCTCGAATACCTATACAGACAATTTCTCTATAACCTTTCCTTAAATCCCCGTCAATTCCCGTATTTTCTATAAATACTTCTTAGCTCTCTTTAAAACTCCAAAATTTACGATTATTTTCTGTTAGACATTACCTCTATGTTTCTACAAAAAGGCAAAGTAAGCACTTCGCCGTGTTAGTTCTTTTTTATATTCATTCGGTATTCATACATTCCCTTCTCTTCTTGCGTACTTATTCTCACGTTTTAAAGTAATTTCATCATGTATAGTGTATATATCTTAAAATAATTATCTGCAACTGTACCCTACATTCATTCACATAAATGTATGATATATTCCTCTTCCCCTCGGACCGTCGTGAAGTGTAGACGCGTTTTCTGTGTGCAATCAGTGTTAATGATTACAAAATTCAAGTAATCTGCGCCTTAAAATCCATCAAAATAATAGGAGTGCAAAACTGCGCTGGAGTTGTTGGTAAGAATTCAACTAATCTAAACACCACCTCGTAAGTTCCACTCCTTTATCTGGACGCAAATCCGTTTGCTACCGACTTACAAATCCCGCCCAACTGTTGCATCGCAGTACGAGCTACGCCCCACTGCTTGCTATTGGGCGGAAGGCAAGTGACATAACTTTGCGCACACGCACACTATAGGTAACTGCAACGCCACTAAGCTACTCTAAATTACGCTGCGCTACGAGCTCTTGTGAATTACAGTCATACAGGTTTTACGACCTAGTACAGGGGCCCTTACAACTTTGTTTAAAACTGTACTCGTATGTTACTATTTTGAATAAATTTTTTTGTTGTGATTGTAACAGTTGTACAAGGGCACTACTTATTCCACACTGAAATGTCTTCCAGTAGGCCCGCTGGTGGAAAAGTCGATAGGCATGGCCAACCTAGTGCGTACAGAGTATTGTGTGTGAATGTATGTTGTGTATTTATTTATAAATAAATACACAACATACATTCACACACCCGCACACATATATACATATGTAAATATTAAAAAAAAATCTGAATTTTTAAAAAAATTATATATCTATGTTATTTGGTTCTTCAAATTGTGGTCCGATTTTGACTCTATCGGCCTTCACAGTTCCGCCGGGTGAGGGTGAAGCGTGGGTCGCCAATTAAAAGAGCTCGAATTGAGAGTGGGACGGGAAGTAATTTTAAATAGTAACAGAAAATACAGCTTTTTGAAATGGTTTCTCTGACCGAAGATGAAATTGAAGTAGGTTGCGAGACGGACATATCCTGAAATTCAGATTTTGATTAGGCTTGACTCTAATAAAATAGGCATCTCCCTCATCCGGAAGAAGTCTATTTGTAAAAGCGATTTCCAAGTCTAAGTCTAGTAAAACTTCCTTATTTTGCTATTATAAGTCGTATATATTCTCATCGAGATAGTAGACGCCTCTTCGAATGATTTGGAATAAACTGATAAACTTATCTAGCGTCTTTACGAAAAAAATTGGTTTTCGGACATGTCTTTTTATTTAGTGTTTCATAAATAATATTGTTTAGTTTATTGTTGGTTTCAACATTTAAATTTAGTTTTCTTTGCCATTCCAACTCCCTAACATCATTAAATCTATTTAAATTTTTTGTCGGAGCAAGCACTTATCGTCGCCAGTTTGAATCTACATATATATCTATTATGACGCATGAAATAGAGAACAAACTTTAGGTGATTGAAAGGGCTTCACAGCCCGTTTTTCAGCTTTAGTTACAATAATTCTCAACTGGTATATACGTACAATTTTTATTACTTTTGCTGTATGATCGCAATTGGTTCTTTAAGGGGTAGACAGCGACCAATTACATATAATTAAATGTAGATTTAGCGTTTTGAATCCTTCAGCCTTCCATTTCGTCTGTGACCTACATTCAAAAACGCTGGGAAATTGCTTACACCTCGCGGCGGACATTAGGATCGATCCTGATATAATACTCAAACACAATAAGCTCTAAGTGCCTTTCCCTGCACGCAACATACGCCCTTGCCGCTCTGGTTCCTTTCAAAGAAATATTATTGGCTAAATTGATTCCATTAAAGTTATTTATTGCCTGCGTTTCATGTGCCTTTTATTGTCTATTCTATTACGTGGTTGTAGCAACAGTGTTGTGATGTATAATTCAATCTTATAATATACATAATATGTAGCATATAGCATATGTAGCATATTATGCTGTGAGACAGTATATTATAATATTGTGTAAAATGTTATTCAATCTCAGCTGTAGTTTTGTCTTTTATGCGTTGCAGTCGCTGATAGCCACGCCCCTTTAAAAGAAGACACGCAATAGAAAATATTCAAGCGCCAAATATTACCACAATTTAACTGAAAATAATTATCTAAATAAAAAACGTCATTAGGTCTTCGCAAATATAACATGAATCCCGTTCTGAACAATAAAGAATGATTACACAAAAAAGTATGCAATGAGAGCTACATTCTTTCAATAACAAAGCTGAATCCAAAACAATTAAAATATATAGATTGAAAAGGTTATTTTTACACCACAGAATAAAAATTCTAACAGCCTAGAGGGCGTTTCGCATTGATTCGGGATCGTTTAGAATGTAGGTCACGTAGGGGTTGCATCCGTCAGTGTAATATTTAGAAATGTTTTGTGTAATGACGGACAGAAAACAGGAAATTATTCTCAGCGATAAAAATATAATAACGTTTCAAAAGCTCACGACTCTGTTAAAAGAGCGTCGTAAGTATAAATGTGAAAAATAAAATTAAAACTGCGTATTAATAGATCCAAACCGTAGTTACACATTGGAAATTACTTAGTTATATTTTTGTTACACATATTTTTGGAAGTAAAATGTGCGTAAATTGTCTTTTCAGAGTGGAGGCGTAATGTTCTCACCATTGGGTCGTCTCCGTGTCGCCCAGGCTGTGAGAAAACAGGTAATTAATATAATCGAATTTTTATCATCAACCTTCACGGATACATTATAAAGTAAATATTTTGATTCTACGCGTCTATATGAGGAAGTCAATATGTGCTTCATATAAACTTAAGGTAGAAAAGAATAACGTTAGAATTCTGAAAATCTTTAGTTGGGGTTACCAAGGGAGGTATACTGGGTCCACTGGCTTTATTTTTAAATGTACATATGTACGTATGGATGCGTTGTGTATCGTCGTAATAGTTAATGCTTCACTTAACGTTATATTACCTGACTGCCTTTTATTCATTATATTTAATAAGGACCCAAACATATCTGTTTCAAATAAAATATACCTAGTATGAAAAACCAACAACGAAATCAAATTATAAATAACATTTCATTTCTTAGCTTTTCTATGAAATATCAAGGAGCATATAGAAAAATTAAATTTGTGACAGACCGCACAACTAAATTAATGCATTTTTCTACATTTTATATGAAATTACGATTACACAATTTTCAGATGAGTCAACTGCCAGTGATAAGTTCCGAGGCAGCGCCTCTGCAGGCGCCTTTGTGTTATCAGTTGCTCTGTGCGCCTCCGATTGCCCCCCTGCCAGCTTGCGCTCCTTGTGAGATACCACCACCTCCCTATGCGGTGTATCCTTTCCAGTTTGATAGTAAGTACTCCAATACAAACATGAGTAAGGTAACATTAGATAGCAAATAGTAAGCAACAGGTGTATTAACCTGATATTTTTTTGACAATATATACTTGAATATATGGATTGAAGAATGTGCTAGAATAAATTGCAGTGGTCAAAATTGTATTATTTCCATGGACTAATGAAGGTTCAATATACATGACTTACCTGTTCTTAGATATCGTGTATATAGTGAAAAACGCTGGATTACACCGCACGAGATTTGACAAAGCTATTGTAAGAAACTCAAAGATTCGTCTTTCAGGCCATTGGGTAAAAGCCTTAAACATTTTTTACACCGTTACAGCAACGCCTGCAATCTACGGTCCGCCTGCTCAGTACGCTTTGGTGCCTGCACCGTACAGCACAGCCTGCTGTGAACCAAATTGCTGCGCGCCACTGGACAAACAACCTCGAGTTCACCCTACTCCCCCTCTCCACCCTGCCTTCATTTATTGAAGCTAAATCTGATAACATTTTAATTCAGAGAAGTAAAGGCTATACTTGTATTATTTACCTCCTCTCTATCAAAATTGAAGGGATCCTTAGTAGGCATTTGGGGAAATATTGCTTTAATATCTTAAATATATGTACAAGCTTGCTTTGCATTGCAATGGAATTTAGTATATATCATATCTTCTCAATGTAATATGTGAAGCTACTCCTAATCAATCGATATTCAATCCAATTTTTGTTATTTAAGCAAGCAGAAGTTAAAATTCTAAGCGTTATAATTTAAGTAAATATTCTAAATTACAGCACCAACACTGTTTAGTTTGTAATTTACTTGACATGAAAAAAGTACAATATTTTCAAATATCACATTTTTCGTAATAAAAGTGAATATCGTTCTGTAAAATAAGAATTCAGTAACATATATTTCTAAAACTGTAAGGCAGGTTCATTTCAAAGCTACTTATTTATGTTCCATAATTGAAAAATTTGGGCACTAGGGGGGGTATGGTCCTAAAATCTAACTATGGTCGTATATGTCTTAAGTTATATACATCATTGTAAACTGACTGGAAATTTTCCAATACTGTTAAGTTTCCTCAAAAAAACCGTAATTAATAGTCTCATTAAATCTTCAACTCTTACAACTTCACTTTTTGATTGACTGTACACAGTGAGATTATTGGAAACTTTTGGTAAATCTACTTTTTCGTGTGGCGCCGCTGCCATAATTTATATTTTATTTAAGCTTGTATTCTTATCAATGTATTTTAAATGTTATTCGTATTTATAACATAGTTGTATCGTATATAATGCTATTGATATATCAGCTAGGTGTAAACATTTCTTTAAGACCATTCCTTTGCTCGAGTCTTCCATCTATCCATGCTCAACCAACTATTAGCTTCAAAACGGTTGGATTATAGTCAGGAAAACACTTCAGATTTGTCATTTTAAATTAATTGGTCATCTGTTTATTGCTGCAGTTCTTCTATGTAAATCTTTACTTTGTTCATATATTTGTGTTCCTCTTTTGTTACTTTCTTGTTTGTTATGGAACAAAATTTCATATTTTTGGCAAGAATTTTATTTTTAGAATTTTGGTCAACATACACAGTTCCAAAGAAAAGTGACTTAATTTTGACATATTGTGTTTATTGTTTTCTCAATGAGCGGCAATTTTAATTTTACCTAATTAATCAATTTAAAAAATGGCTTGTTTATATTAATTTATCAATGATATTTAAAGTGTTTTCCTTACAAAATCCGACATTTTCCCGTATATATTTCCGTATCTTGTAGAGAATAACCAAGCCAGTCGACTTCGACCATGGCAAGGAACGGTTCAAGGTGATGCATGAAGTGTTCAAGATATTAGACTTGTCTATTTGGGTATGTTTTTGACGATTTTGTCTATATCTGGTTGTCTATCTCTTATTTATAGATTAATATAAGTAATCATTACATTTGGATGTCTATGTAGGCTGATTTACATTTGCCACTTTTGATGTCCATCTTGATTTTCATACAATATTTTTCATTCTGCCTTTTCCGGAAGATATATAGACAGACGACATACGACGTTCACTCTAGATGAACACAAAAAGTAACACAATGTAAATAAGCCTTTCTCAAAATGCGGTACATTTCTCGTACACTATCATTGAAAATAAGAAGTATTATCGAGAATGTTTCAAATTGTTTTTGGAAATTTTTTTTTACAATCTTGGCCAATCCAACAGTTTCTTGAGTATTTAATAATACAAGGATGTGACTCCTCGATAATATACGGAAATTATGAACTTGGTGAGTGTCCTCCAAATTTAAAAACACACTATACGTAGGTTAAAAAGTTTCAGAAAAAATACTTTTCACCGGGATTTACTTTAGGGAGTCTACAATATTGTATGTCGTGGTTCTCCTCAAATATGTTGCATGGTCACCTGATGACCTTTTCATTGTTGAAGTAATGTATTAGTTCATTACAGACTGTCAAACCGCCACGTGTACAACGTTTTCTGTTCTAATAATAACTACGGAATAAATTTCAAAATAAACCTGCGCATAGTCGAATGTCGCCCCCAAACAGGATACTGATCTCAGTCTGATGGGAAATATGAAAATGGGCTTTCGTTAAAAAATTCGTGTACTCGATGTAGTAACCATATTTGATTAATGTCTTTCAAGTTAAAAAACCCATCTTACTATGTAAGGAATTCACCAAAACAACTTGAAACATTATTATCGTTATATTTATTAGGAATAATAACAATGTGCTTTGGGAGCACAACGAAGTATTAGCACAAAACATATAAGCTGCTAGTCATTAGAAAACATTACCTCGATGTAAAAGACAAATACGATTTATTGATATCGCTTGTTATCCTTTAAAAGGAGTTATTTAGTTTTCATCCATAGATTAATAAGATTATTTTTGTTGCTGTAAGGCGTAGAAAGAAAGAGTACATATTTTTTAAATACTTTAGTTGTTATTGTTGCAATCGACAATTTTTATATCTGGGTCCAAGATGTAAGTAAGGATTGCGAATTTCGAAAGCTTGATCTTGGATTTTATCTCCACTCCAGCTTTTATTTTGGGACAAGATTTCAAAATTCTCGATTCTGTTACCTACTGTTGTACTGTTGTCTTGGATTTAGCAAGTAGTCGGAGTACACTAACTTTGTGACGCGCAATAATATGTCTAATAAATTGTTATAGCATATTCGATATATTTTCAATATTATATTATTAGTCTAATGCGATTAAATGCCTATATTCATAGATTTCTTCGGAATCCTCATGTGAAGTGTTATTGTCAGAAGATGTTATTGTAAACTATAATATGTTATGTAGTTCTTATAGAATTTTATTCTCTACATTTTCATATTGATATAAATGTACGCGTATCTAAATATGTATTAAGATGTATTCAATAGCTTACACATCAAAAATGTTGAATATTACTATTATCGTTTTTATAGATGTAGATGATAGAATCATCAATGCGATGTTGGACTGGAGAGGTATTACTACCAAGCAAACATCGCTCATAAACATTTACCGCGTGATAGTCTATAGGATGACAACGGGCGTAGTTACTAATATAACCAGATTATTGCTTTATGAGCTACCGTGAGATAATCTACTGATACATTATAGGTATGGAATTCAGTTGAAAGCTGGTGGTGGAAAATGAAATCCATAGTTTGGACGTTGATATCTTTTACAATTTTGGAATCAGAGCATACTTTACTGCCAGTAAAAATCTAGTCTGTGCAGATTGGATTGCCATTTTTTGCCTTTATTCTCTATGAAATGTCAAATTAAAGGCTTTTAATGGGAAACTTAAAAATAAATCCGTATATTTCATTGACTAATTTATAACCGTGGATTATCAGGAAGAAAATAAATGCTAATATCAATACTTTAATTTCCTAATCTTCATAAATAATGTTCTGGTTTCAATATCTGGGTTAAGTACTATTGAAAACTTGAAATTCCCAGTAGTAACTGGTAGTCTGGATTTGTACCTATAGTATGGCAATAGGCTCACCAGTCGTAACTGATAAAACGTGGAAATGCCCTTCACCTCTCTGCCTACCTTTTCGGGGAATATAAGTAGTTACATTTTTTATCCTCATGAATATCCAATATCCACCGCCAGTTTCCTTAAGGCTTATCTTAAGGGTAATAAATATGAAACACTTCAAATAACTCCATGTCCTAAACATCGTAATGATACTAAAGGAAATATAAGAAAAGAATAGTCGAGAATGTGATACTTATAAATCAATATACGGTTCATAGAAGCGATTGCTATCCTATAGATTAGTTCATAGATTAAGAAAGAAAGTAAGAAAAACATGTTATTCCAAGCAGTAGTGATAGGACCAATGGAACTCAAGGTGAATACAAAGAAACTAATGATGGAATGAGATATATAAAGGGTGGAAGCTTACCTCCTTTATGAATATTTTGTGCCCATCGTCCACGAGCAACGTGAAACGATGAATTTAAAATCTGGTTATTTTAAGAATTTTCAGCTCATAGTAAAATAAGTGAGAGAGAGAGAGTGATCACAAGCAAAGTACTTTATTTAGTAGCCTTAGTACAGTCGTTAAATTTAAAATATAATGAATTATACAGTCGTTAAATTTAAAATATAATGAATTATAATGAAATCCTCCTGATCGTCACAATAGTCATGGAATCAAACTAACCGGTTGTTTCAATTAAATTCTTTAACAATGCTTTAAATACCACTGCTTTCTTGGCGAAGATTTCCATTTGCTCGTTCACGATGGGTCGTGATAATAAATGTTGTAGACTATTGAACATTTTATTAATAATAACAGGTCTTTGAAATTCTTGTACTTTGTCTCGCTTTTGTAATAACTATATATAATAATTCTTTGACAATTATATCTTTTTATTCTATGTACATTATATTATGGTCAGTGTCATTACTTAATGGACTTCCCGTTTAAAAATTCGAAGTCGTAAATTCAATATGTACCATAATTTCCTATAGAAAACAATTTCCGACCTAATTTATTCCAGGTGTTTCACTACGTGACATTGACCATAATATTAAACTACATACATATATAAAAATGTTAAAATTTTAATATATCACAGAAAACGATTTCTCAAATAAGAGAAATCTAAAAGTTTTCAATATTTCAGCTAATGTCAGCACACGTTTTGCATTAAACGCGTCATTGACTTCGATCAGCTAAAATCGTTCAGTCGTGGTCTCAATGACCCGGGGTTCGTCTAAACCTGTTCCATCATATAGCTGACTTTGATATCTGAGAAAATCTACGTCTTTAATTAATTGTTGTATTTCTAATTCTTAATATAATATATCATGATAGGTGTTACTGTCGTTTTTATAACTGGTTAAAATATTTCAATCTGGGTGTCTTCACTTATACTATTATTCTGCCTCTAAATGTATGTGCTTATTATAAAGTTATAAATGTGCAATAGTCTTGTGAATTGTCACTTAAGCCATTCTAATTCTATTTAGTGGTATTTAGTGAGATGTATTTGTATAATATACGTCTATACGACTAGTATTACTGAAATGCTGTCAATTTGTCGTCTTGTATCTGTAATACGTTATATTAATAGCTTTTAAGAATAGCTCTAAATGTGTATTTGCTTTGCTCAAATCTATTAACATTCTGGTACAGTAGATGCTGCACTCGGATCACACTTGCCATACTGTCATGTTTAACACTATCAAGTCTTTCTACAGCCCGCATATCTTACTGTAGGCGCGCGTCTGTTCAGGTAATGGAATTCTACGGTATTTTTCACAGAGATATTTCAATAATAATGGAAGAAAAAACTTAGTCATTTTTAGGGTTAATGAATTGAATAGATTGTTTCTTTTAACTTGTTTGATGTCTTGAAGTGTTTGCATGGCATTACTAGGATTTCCTAATTAAAGAATGACAAAAACTTATCAATGGCAGCAGGACAGTTTTCAACTTCTTAAATCCACGTACCCACTCCACCTACTGTATACGACACTTAAGAATATTAATAATAATGCACCTAAATTGGTACTCGAAGCAAAAAAAAACTCCATCGATAAAAAGTCGAAATTGTAGAGCCGTAAAAGTAACTTGACCTGAAGTGAAATATAAAAGACATTTAATTGGACTTAACTTTTATTTATAATAATTTATTTATATCCATCATACATGAAATGTTGTTATTTCATAGGTTTAGTTAATTAATTAAGTAAAGCTTAATTAGGTTATAGTAATAATAAGATTGATGTATTTATTATTAATTGTCATGCTTCATTTGCTTCACGAATGTTAGTTGAAAAATTAGGTTCTTAGGTTTCTTTTTTACTATATGCAACGTAATTCTGAATTGTACTATATTTATTCAAAACTGCCAGTTGACAGAATATTTGTGTTGGTCATCAAAACTCAGAAATATTTGTTGAACATTTTTCAGAATCAACTCTTCATCTCTCTGTGTGAAATGAAACTCTCTGTGTGAATTGTCTTTGTATTGGAAGAAAAAACAAAAAGGTGGCGTCCATTTTGTTTTTTGTCTTTGTTTAGAAACTGCACTCTTTTAATTAGTCATCAGTATTAATATAACTTTGTTCGTGGTAATCGTTGGATACATTTATACTGTATCCAGGAATTGAGATGATCATCTATGTATATGCAGATTTCTTGCTGTATGTTCGCTTATAATTTCTGTAACAGAGAATTATACAAAATTTAAGTAACCAAGTTCTGTTGTAAATCTCCTATACAACACGCATTATCGCTTCCATTCTGGAAACTGTAGCTGCATCATTGTAAGCATTTTCTTCGCTTATAATATTACCCTGGAATTTGACATCTGTTTTAATGGTTTTCGAATCAACAAAATGTTTTCTAAAACCCTGAAAAGCAAGAATTGCTTACAAAATGTTTGCATCGACGAAATCATGCAAATATACAAATACTTTCGTATTATATTTTCGTACTTTTTCTCAGTAATTTAATTTGTTTAGCATCTTAGTTACATAGATTTAACATTGCAGTATTTTTTACAGCTGCAATGTTAAAAGGCATAATGTCTGTACCGTCACATGTATCACTAATGTAACCAATCCTTATGCCAACTAAAGTTAACAATTTTTCTGTATATTCCCTTTGTACATAATGTACGAACCAAACACAAAAACTTGAATTCACGTCTTCGTTAATTATTGTTCAAAATGAAATAATATTCGCTGAAAGGTACTATGACATAAGCAGTTAAAAATCTGCTAATAGTTTGACGATGCGAGTCGTTTAGATATGGTGTATGCCCTACAATTTGTGACGGTACAAATATTTAGTGCGCGGCCACCTTTACGTATCACGGTCCATAATTGCTTAGGTAAGCCGATGGTTCATTTGGACCTGTTAATCCGTCTGTAGCTCACGAATCATCATGTACAGGGACAAAGACAATACAGTCCAGTTGTTAGAGGACGTTACGTTCAGTAGAATTGTTATCCTAAGGAGTAGGAGTAGTCACAATCCCTGGGTTGATGGCCATTTTATCCATAATCATTTAAAATTTATCATATCAAACCATTAGAGGCTTTTTATTGACATTGCATATAAATTTTTCATTTTCTTCTTCAGACTACTTTCGTCGAACTCCTAGTTTTAATTTTTTTTTGTTATTCTTTAAGCCTTGACTCGTATTCTAGATAAAGGCTGGTATAGCGGCAGGGATATAAGCATCGACAGTGAGTCTCAATGCCGACTTGATTTTTATTAATTCCTCAATCGCGACTCTCACTAGTCACGGCTTTTCCATATCCATGATTTATTAACGGTTGAAACGAAACATTTAAACATTTTAAGTGTGGTTTACGATGGTGAGAAAAAACGAATAGTAAGTATCCTCGGAACACGGGAATGTAACCGTTAATAACGTATTTGTGAACTTTGGTAAATAAATTTGTAATTTTGTTGTTGTTATGATATTTTTATGGAAAAATTTAGTAATGTTGAAATTAAAGTATTTGATACAGCATGCTCAATGATATCTTGAGGAATTGCAAAAAATGTCACTTGAACAATACCTTTGAATATATAATGTTCAATCATTTTATGTACAGCGTCCATTGGCACCGTTCGATCTCTAGAGATGTGAATAATTACTCGGACCGTAATTTCTCGGAATGAATATCATTGCTACGTAACGCCGATATCATTAAAAGCTTATCGTTAAGTATATTTGTCAGTAGTATGTAATCGTTTGTACTTAAACTCTATGCGAGACATTGAAAAATATTTGTCCCGTCACAGTTACATTTTTGATATCTTTACAAATTTATAGTCCAATTTTCCGTTACGATAGTTTTACCTTTTTAGAGGTTGGATTTGTAAGACGATATAATTTTGTTGATTGTGAAAATATTTCATAGTAGTATTTTTAACTGTTGACTACTTTTAAGAAACTTCCTTAGAGCGCTACGCATACAGGCTTTCAACGACCATAAATAAAGTAATATTAATTATACGGGTTGCAAACATATTACACTGATTTGTCAAAAAGAAAGGTTTAAAAACGATTTAGTCACTTGCTGTTTGTCACTGCAGCTACTAGATAAGTTCGAAGTAACTAAACCGTTTCATGTTGCCACCTGAATGACGTGGATGATGGATCGTCAACCATTTCTGACTGAACTGCAAAAACCTAATGATTTGAATTTCAGTCTCCTACTCCGCGGGACTGGTGTTCAAATCTTGGCATGCACATTAAATAAACTTACATATGAGCAGATTCCAAGATTAAATCTAATTTAATGTTATGGTGAAAAATATCGCGAGGAGACATACGCATCTTCGAATTCTCGAGAGAGAAGATTCCTAACAGTGGATAATGAAAATGCGTTAGTGACTGACTTCAAGACTTCTGGAAAGATCGCAGTTGAACATGAAACGGTAATCAGTCTAGATAAAAGTTGCAGTGAACTTAACATTATAGCTTTGGTTGTTCGTTACGTAACAATACAATTGCACAATGATGGTTATGATATGAGACAGATGCATTGCAACGACAGAATACAAGAGGGCACATTCCACAACGCTGCTTTATTACTGTCAAATGATAAATCGGTGAAATATCACATAAGGTCTGACGATAATAACAAAAGTGAGCAAAAATGTTAAAATAAGCTGTCTATTTCTATTCGTAGTTTGATATATACGTAATTAATATTCTTATTACTGTGTGTGTTTTAGAAGACTTAAAATTCGTGTCTTTTGCTGCTAAATTATATTCCAATGAAATATATGTGTCTGTGTAAGTGAATATTAGAGTTCTTCCTTACGAAGGACGAACACAAGAGATTAAAAATTGTTGTAGCCATTGTTCCAATAACAACACAATTGCTCGTTATAATAATATTATATCAGTGTTGTTTTTATTGAAGTGATCGTAAAATCATTGCGCACATAACAATTCAAATATATACGAATTAGAATTGAATTATTAATAAGTCAAAATATTTTCTAACAATATAAACATTGTATTATTGTCATCGAATGTATGTAGGTGATTATTGATCGTTGCTGTAATAATAATAACAAAATTATTGTCTAGATATTATATGTGATATTGTTATTGAAGTAATAGATATTTTAAATGCTAATAAAGATAATTATTATTAATTCTATATTCTCCTTGTTGACTTATGTGTAATAAATGTATTTCTCTTAAGGCGTATTTTAAGAAGTTTTAAGATCGTTGTGTGATCTGTATCCAATGCGAGCGTAAAGTAACAGTTTAAATGTGACAGTAATTTTATTTTTTCCACACAAACATTTTCCATCACTGTCCGTTTAATAATATGTGAAGTTTTTAAACATTTTACTTTTCGTGAGTTTTTTGAATAACATGTGCACTACTTTCGTTTTTAGAATTTGTTACGAACAAAACTGCTGTGCGTTCAGTAATAGAGCGGGTGTACCTCGCCTAGAGTGAGAGCTCAAAAATGAATACTAATACATACACACAAATTTGTTGTTAGATGGAGAAAGAGTGACAATTTTACCATTATAATTCAACATCATTCCACATATTGATTACCAGGTATTTTCTCTCTCGACTCAACCACGTCAAAACGATATACATAATTACTTTTGATTTAATATTTCTTTCAGCCGTTCACTAGATTTGCTTTAGTGCTCTCACTCCAGACGATGTGAATTCGCTAGGACCAGTCCATATCACTGGATGCAAACGTCTTAAAATATAGAAATAAGTACAATAAATAATAATAAAGCAATAACGAATAATTATAATCGATAAGTCGCGTGTATTAACATTAATCGTAACAATAATATATGAGTTTTATTTATCAGTCCCTAATAATCCTCTTTACATAATTATAAATGTAATAATAAGCTTGGTACTAATAAAATATGATAATATTTGAAATAAGTGAAGCAATTCTCATTCTTTCAATATGAAAAAATCATTTTTCATTCATTGTCAGAGTTGCAAAGACGGTTATAACCCCTGTTTAATTTGGGAGGAAACTCGTATAAGGGAAACGATAAAAGGGTTGATGATAACGATGATCACGCTGATGCTGTTGATGAAGAAGATGATGATGATGATGATGATGATTATGATGATAATAATGGTGATGATGCTGATGCTGATCCTGATGCTGATTCTGATGCTGATAATGATGATGATGATGGTGATGAAGGTGCCTCCTCCTCTGCCTACCCCTTCGGGGATTACAGGCTAGAAATTACGTTTAGTGTCAATTAATTAACATTTGTATGATTAGATTTTGACAATTAGTATCACTTAGAGTCAATCGATTATTAAAAGACAATATTAATTGTTAATATGAGGTTTGGAATAAGACCATTGTGTACATTACATACTTAAAAAAACAATGATAGCCTAATGCTTGAGAATTCAACCTCTCGCTCCGAGGTTGCTGGGTTCAAATTCACGGCGCGCATCTTTTTACAAAAGTGCGTTTTTAAGTTTAAATATCACTTGCTAACGGTGAAGGAAAACATCGTGAGGAAACTTGCACACCTTAGAATTTATAAAAAAAAATTCTAAGGTGTCTGAAGTCTACCAACCCGCACTTGGCCAGCGTGGCAGACTTAACCCTCTCAATATGAGAGAAGACCCATATTCCAAGAGTGGAATGTCAAATGGGTCGATTATTATACATTAGTCCAGTCAGCATTAATTAGTGCCCACGTGAGCAGTTTGTATTGGCTAATATGATTTAGAAATTTGTCACAGACATTACTACTTCTGAGGACTTAGATCTCAGGTCATATTTAATCTACAAGTGAAGAAGCAACCACAATTTTTAAACGGGAACATAAATTATAAATGCAATATTTCTTTTACGAAAGAAATACATAGATGTTAGACCTATTATGCTACCTGGTGATTAAGATCAAGGTAGTCTCTACGAAACCCATTTCCATGATTTACCATCTGTTCATCGTCAGCTGACAAATTCCACTGCTGAAATAGCAAATCTTCAGGACCCGCAACTGAGTCTTGTTTTCTCCCCTGAAATTATTTCCTGGTGCCAGGAATGTACCTTGGAGCCCTTTAGCAAAAACGTGCCCCAATTTACTCTTGCCTAGATTTGATAATCAGAACTATTTCTGTTAATAATTATAATTGATTATATCAGAAATAACTAATAAAGTTAAACTGTTTTATGTTTAATTGATAATGGAATATGAACCAGGGGTTACCTTAAGACTCCCGTAAATATGTCTAAAATTATCCCCTTAACGTTTTATGGAAGCCCGCCGATCGACGGCTGAAGTTTTTGACCGGGGCTGATGTTTGAGACGCGTTAAGTACGTAGGTCTAATGTGTTTTAACACCTAAATACGTTTGTAACATAAACCAAGAACATTAATTCAGTTGTATGTAATATGTTTAACAGATTATCTCGTGCCTCGGACTCGCGTGTCGGGGGCCGAGGGGCGAGGGGCACTTCAGGGGCTTCCGTCTACATGTATAGATCACCGATGACAGTTTTTGACTTGCAACTATTTACGAAACAACGAATACGTTACTGACTGTAAAATTAAATGTTGCTGTCATACCATCAAGTCAGGTTCGGGGTAGCCAGAGAGCACCATGTGCCAAATATCTCTATCCTTCCGGATCTATCGTGCTTCTTCTACACTTTTAAAATTAATTGCTGTTACTAAAAATAACAAAAAAAATATCTAAATAATGTAAGAAGCATACGTTTCACAGCCATAAGTTCATTAGCAGGAAGATATTAAAAAGCCATAAATACTTATTAAAGCCATTTAGACCCTGTATATTGGTCAGGATTCCGATGCCAGTTAATGGACGAAGTCGATGTGGTGGCCCTACTTGGCTATTCATTGGAATGTATCCAGAATCGCTCAGGCTTACGAAACGGTGGATACGACATCATTAATCAATTAAAAATATTTATTATCCAAACGCAATGCTTTACTAAAGCCGATAACATTATTACGCTGATCGTATGTTCTTGTTAAGTGTAAAATGTACAGGTGCCAGGATAACATGAGTTTAAAATGAAATGTTAATAGATTCGTCAATTAATGCAAACAAATCCTTATTAGAGATAGTACACAAATATTCGAATCCTAACTATAGTTATACTATACTATTATAATAAGCACTAACTTTTTATACCTTTGAAGAATGCCGGAATATTCTCCGCCGTCTTCTTTTTTACTATTAAATGTT
>DWJK01000233.1:0-25092 GCA_018248815.1 Croniades pieria auraria
CGAGTATCACTCGACAGTGGAGCTTGTGGAACAAAATCAGAGTCGAGGGACACTCGACATGGAGTGGAAAGGGTTAAACCTATAAATGACGAAATAAAGCACAACAACGTCTGAACGTTTCTTCCGTTCTAAATAAATCTGAGTTACTCTCCTGTCGCGCCTAAATAAATATCGCCTCAATAACAAAAACAACATTTCAATAGGATAATACTTAAGATATGTAAACCGGATCGCTGGTATAAACATGTACATATTTTATAGTCAATTCCTAACATGTTAAATCCGTTATTCAAATTCATTTTTAGAATCATATTATTTTAACGCGTTAGTTTAGGTAGAGCCAGCGAATATTGAACAGTTTTACTTATGCAGAACTTAATCAAGCATCGCGCAAATCTTCCCTGTTTAATACCCGTGTTAAATATAACGCAATGCGGGCTAAGCACAATGCACGTCGTGCGGTCAGGTCTCTGTGGCGCGCTAATGACACAAGAGTACTCGTAGATGAGACGTGGTTGCCAGCTGACATTGTACCTAGATTGAAATCGTTGTACCAAACGGCAAATAAGAAAATGTTTGCAACGTTAATCTGATAGTGGGTTAAAATATTTAACGTCTACTTTAATTTAATCTGCGATTAGAACTCGATTATAAAATATTTATAGTCTAATTGCTGCTGCACAGTGGAACGCAGTAAATAACCGTACAGCATCAAGTAAATTCGAATGCTGTTTCTTTTGATTGACTGTTCTTTGTTTTTCTTTGACTGTACTTTTATTTGACTGTTCGCCCTTTTTTGATAAAGAAACATTTTTAAATGTGAGGACAGTTAGGAAACATTCAGAACGTGGAAGTTTTGATAATTGAAATTGTTCGCTTCATATGAACCTCTAGTAATCGATGATTGATTTTATTCTTGTAATCAACAGCGAGCGAAACTTCGTCTGTTATGAGTCATTAATCATAAAATAATTGGCAATCATACATCGATAAAAACGATATACTGTATCATTTCCAATGTTTGTTCTTGGACTTACAGTAACTTTAAAAATATTTCGTTTTTCTTTACCGGAAGACGACACCAAACGGAGAAGATTCCGCAGAAATCTCAAAAACCTTGACTTTTTTAAACTCTTTTTCTTGTGGTTAATTTTTCTCGCTTATCTTATCATTAGTAACAAAATATTATTCTAAAATTATACACATCATTATCATTAGCCTACTCCTATCCACTGTTGGACATAGGCCTCTTCAATAGCACAACACAGAGCTCGATCTTCAGCTTTTCGAATACAACCGCTGCCAGTCACTTTGCGCATAACGTCACTCGCGTCACGCGGTCTCTACTCCAGAACACGTCTACCCAACGGTTATCGGTTCTGCGACATGTGTATGTGACCAGCCCACTGCTACTTCAGCTTGTTAATTCTCCGGGCTATGTCGATAACTTTAGTTGTGTGAACTAGTAGCACCGTGAGCGTCCACGTCTTGGCTCCTTATGTCATAGCAGGGAGGACGCACTCATTGAAGACTTTCATTTTCAAGCTTTGCGGTAGCGGTGACGTAAAGACTTGACGAAGTTTCCTATATGCTGCTCAGTCAAACTGTATTCTTCTGCAAGCTTCCCTCTAGTAGTTGTTTCTACCAAACTGCAAGATTTCCCTGAGGTAAACGTACTCCTGAACAACCTCGAGAGGGACCCTATTAAGAGCAATCAATTTCGGGAGGATATGTTCATTGAACATTACTTTACTTATGTCCAAGTTCATCCGGAGACCGACGCGAACAGAAAAACAGCCAGGCTACTCAGCAAGTACTGTAAGTCCTGCACGGTTTCAGCCACGATGACGATATCGTCCGCAAATGTCAAGTGTGAAAGGTACTCGTTGTTAACATTTATGCCCCGCCCTTTCCAGTGTAGCGTCTTGAACATACCTTCCAGGGCATTCGTGAACAATTTGGGGGAAAAAACGTCACCTTGTTTTACTCCTCGATGCAGGAGGATAGGTTCAGATCGCTAATTCTGTCCTTGGACGGTCATAAACACGGCTTCATAAAGACCTCTCAGTGTTTGGACCTATCGCCAATCGACTTGGCACCGTTCACAAACGCTAGGCACATAAACACATTATTCTATTAAAGTATTTCAATTACTGTTCAAAAATATAAAACAAAAGGTGCGACGTTCAGATTATGTGGTTCCCGTTTCATCGTGAACAAACACGTATATCTTCGTAGATACTCGTATATCTTCAAATATGCAGGAAAATTACCTACTTACTATACAAACATTCTTGTTACTCAGCCTGATTGGCGTTATATCGCCCGGCAAACGGATATGTTATAGACCACACTGAAAAAAATTAAGACTACCCGCCTTATTGAACTCTATGGAGAGTTCATTTATTTAAGGCTCACCTACACAGAATACACGGTAGCTCCATTGTATATTGGAAATATAATGCTGAATTTGTGTTCCTGCGATTATAGGTGAACACGGCATAGTAAACATGATTAAAAATGTAATATGTATGAGTCTCCGTCGCGACCTCGCTGCAAGCGACGGGTGCTCATGAGGAAGGACCTAGTACAGGTCCGAAACTAGTCGGTCAATCCCGAAAAACGTGCGTGAGTTAAGCCGGTACATTTTTAATCATATATATAAATACTCACGAAACATTTGATAATAAAACGGCATGGTAAATTTGTCACGTGATGGTTAACTTAAAGTTTGTCAAATTATAATGTAAATATTATGTGTATTATTCGAAGACTGTTAGTTTGTAAAAAATCCAATTAGAAAATTAATAATCCATACAATATATGTATAATGAATGATAAATACAAAATCACTTAGTAATTTATAGAAAATCAATAATCTATACAAAATAAATATAATATACAAAGTGAAATTAAAATGATTATTGTACAACACGTATTAAATTTTAAAAGGATAATCAAAACAAGAAAAAGAACAAAAAAAACGCAAAATAATTCCTTTCTTATAAGTAAAAACTAGACTATGATATTTTTTAACAATATAATATGGTAAGTATAAAAATCAATTTACAAAATAGAATATGAATTCTTAGACCTTTAACTAATGTTGCTAAGTAGTTTCGCCAGTATCATTGCACCAATGTTCCAAGTGCTCAGCATACCTGCTACGAATCATCGCAAGAATTGTAAGAGCGATTCGGCTTCCAACCCGCATATTCATAAATGCAGTATATTTCAGCCAGCCTTAGTTTATGTCTCCTGTCACAATAATCAGAATTGAGAATTTCTCAGTTCAACGTTGCTTCTGTATCTGGTCAAGTACGGGTTATTGAGGGAGTCATAAGTATCCAACACGGGACACCAGCACATATGTACGAGTAACGTCATTAATGTAGAATACGGACGTGTTTCATATCTTTAAATAACCATTGATTGCTTCATTTCTAACTATAATGAGAAGTTGAAGCGATAACGGACTTTGTCCTGCTCATCTCCGCTGTAAATAGGAGTAACCAAAAAAAAACGTAACGTCACGCCTGTAATCCCCGAAGGGGTAGGCAGAGCAGAGTAATACACTGCCACGTTTCACCTGCTACGTTTAAGTTCCATGGAATAGGTGGTGAGCCTATTGCCATACATCGGGCACTGGTCTAGACTCCGAGTTACTACTAGAAATTCTAAATTAGAAAATTCCCACGGTACCGGGATTTTAACCCAGGACCTCCCGTTCGGCAGTCGCGCTTGCAACCACTCGACCAACGAGGCAGTAAATAGGAGTAATTAAATAATTCATATATATGCTATGGGACACAGATTTCGTGACGTTCTTCAATTTCAAACTGTTCCCCATTATTCTACGTAACGTAATTTACAATACTGTACCGCGAGTCAATACAAAAGAACAAATCGTAATCCCAATGATATGCACATATATTTATAGCAACTTATTCCGTTGGGTGAATAGTCGGGGGATGCCGACCATCGGTCAACATTATCCCGAGGTCCTAACGTAGTAATGAACTTGACATACTGACCGAACTAGGTTACGTTATGTTTACTGTAGTCTCTTTGTAAATAACAGCGTAGTCTATCAGCCCTCGGAGCACTACGTTTAATAAACGTGCGCCTGACGTCCGGACGGAATTATCTACACAAAGAAAACTCTGCGGCTCGTGTCTTTGGTTTCATTATGTAAAAATGGTTATTGTAGACTATTTCAATTGAAATATCAATACAAATTAGCTAGAAAAGGTTGCTATGAAAAGAGAGCTTTAGGAACGAACGCTATAGTGCAAGTAATGCTCCCACATAAATAACAAAACACGAAAAAAATTTCCAAACCTATAGATATGACTGTACATTTATCGTAATAACGTTGGTAAATTTAAACCGTTTCGGTAGGCGATTAAAGCTTGCTATGCTGTCATAATCAATTAAATTGTCTGACGTTAATGCCGGGTAAATAAACACCGTATTAACTATTAACTAGTTTTGGTATTCATTATTGGATAACGTTAGTCGTATATTCACATGTTAAATATTAATTCGTCGCCAACATAAATACTCAGTGTATCATGTTTAAGGTAATTTTAATTGAGCCGTAGCATTATTTACGCGCCAAAATTACTAAGCGCGACATAATTATGACAGTATACTTTTGTAAAATTGTAGTATCACACTAGGCCTATCCTTGTTCATCACCGATACTGTTACTGTGTATACATGTGTACACATACATATACTGTGTATTCACAGTATACATCATACAAATTACGCAGCGCAACCCTATGAAGATCGCTGACTCCACCGGCACGTGTAACAGTTATTTTTCACCATAAAAGTGCAACTAGGCAATTGCGCAATATCGATTGAATGCGATTAAGTGCAACTAGACAATTGCGCAATATCGATTGAATGCGAGTGCAAGTAGGCAATTGCGCAATATCGATTGCCGTCGATCGTTATGTCTTCCTTCGAGAGTGCTATAATAATTTATTCATTCTTGATCTAACATCGACAGGAATTAGACTAGATCCAATTATAAGTTTATATTCAAATTTTAATTAATTAAGTTAGTTATAGTAAAATTGGCTTTTTTTGAAACTTCTGAGCGCAGTAAACGTAATTTACACCTCCGATACTGTTGCCGTGTATACATAATATATGTGTACATATATCGACCTATCCGTAGAATAAAGTTCCATAAGAACATGTGACCAACAAACTTTTTCTTTTTTTAAGATCATTTAGATCTATATTTTATGGTAGTTAAACAAAAATTTAATAAATAAAAAAAAAATTAAATTTATGTTTCCCTATCATAAAATATAGGCCTAAACAGTCTGAAAAATAAAGATAAAGTGTGTTGGTCACATGTTCCTATGGAACTTTATTCTACGGATAGGTCGATATGTGCGTATTTGTGTAAATGTATCGAAACCAATTATGACTCACGATATGTTGTGAAAACAGAACACTTACATTTTGTGTTTTCTCTTCCTTTAACCAATTTTTTTTTTATTTTCCAAGTCTTGACTGGTAAATAATGCAATAGATTTTATTCAGGACAGCAGTTATATAAATATAATTTTTAAAAAAGCCTAACCTTCCTCATCTCTTAACTGACACGGGGCACGTTTGTACCATAATTAATAATGAACACGCGCAATGCCTGTTACGTGAAAAAATTTAAGCATAGTTAAACATAAAAACATTTTTATCACTTAAAATATTTTGCCCACAAAGTACAAAATACAAAAAATAGAATTTCACGTTCCGTACTAACCACTGATTTCAGATAAAATCGAATAATAACCTTCTGTCAAAAGAGCCTATAATTTGCAACTACGTCTCAATTTAATTAAATTCCTACACCAAATCGAAAATTCATCAACTCAAACCTGACTCGGAATGACTTTTTGATTTCCTGAAAGGGTGGTTGGTACGAACAAATTAAAAGCTAGATAGCTGGTTCGAACGAGGAGCAAGCAAATTACCAATTCTACTACTGGTTACGTGATCAGAATAATAATGTGATCACGAAAATCTTTATGTTTGATTTATAGATCAACAGTTACAAAGTTTCCTTACGGCCTCATTAGAATAAAACGACACTTGGAACAATGTTCACAATTCTTGAGGATTGTTGCCCCAAGGCATGAAAGGGGATTGAAATCATGCAACGTTAAAAATGGTTATTGCCGTTACACATTCCTTTTATTAAGATTTTCCTTGTTGTAAATAACAAGTGTTTTCCATGATCCTACTTAGCCTTCGCTTACTAGGAACACGAAAAATTTTTAATTCTCCAACTGGAACCATTAATTGGAAATAGTTAGCTATAAACTGATTTTACTGTAATTGATAGATTTCTCTTCAATTTATCTTACAAGTAGGGCAAAAAGAACTTAGTGCGTCACACTATTTATACTTTTATTATTGTGTAGTTCAGTTTACTTGGTCTCATAAAGTTTACAAGAATTGCTCAAATGTGGTTAGTTGCTGCGATAAGAACTTCGCTCTTTTGTAGGTTTTTCGTATACAAAATCAATGCTTAATCACTGCAGATCGTCCCTCTCTTTAAATTCCAAAGATTTGATTACATTCTCATATTGAAGTAGTCATTCTCGGAAGATTCTTCGTGGAACCTTCCACATGGCAATGAAAACAAACACATATGTATATAATAGACTATTGACCTCGTGAGTTTTCTTACTTCACAAACTGTATATACATTTATCGTTCGGGTGGTAAACAATTATTTCGTCATTATCATCATCATTAGACTGTTTCTGTCCATTGTTGGATTGTCTCTTCTGTTCTCTATAGATCTCTCTAATAATAACCCACTGAACTCTATCTTTGGCTCTTTGCATTCAACTGCTGCTAGCCACTTTACGTATAGCTTCGCTTCTTCTACCTGGAAGGCGTCCTATGCTACGTTTACCAAGGCGTCCTATGCTACGTTTACCAAGACGTCCTATGCTACGTTTACCAAGGCGTTGTTACCAATGCATTAGAAAGTGAAACCTGTCATTCGAAAGCTATAAAACCTTCAGTTTTAGGCTGCATGTGTAATATTCGAAAAACATGTCGGAATGTTCCAACACAAAACCGTATTTACCTGTGATTTTTTAACTTACCAAAAGAGTGAAAGTAAATTCTATTTGGTATTGTTAGTGTTTTTTCTCGTTAATAGTCGTGTTTTAAAACTTATAAAAAAAGTTGGCGGAGTCCTTTGACAAAAAATTTCACGGAACAACTCTTTGTGTACGTAAATATGGATATGAAACAATATTGAAATAACGAATATAAAAAACATTTTGTGTCACATATCTTTTCCAATTGGCGTAGCACGGATGGCTTTATTTTATCTTCATTTCTGTTTTAATCAGTCGCTCTGAACAAATAAATTTAAGCGCCTTTCTGCGCCAAATAGATTAAATATTTTTTCTCAGAAATAGCAATTTCTTGTTTGACTATTTATTTTTATTCAAATAACTATTTGTGTAAAATAGCACTTACCTTCCAAGTTTAGCTTGAGGCTAGTTTTGGATAACCAGCAATTCTGTTTTAACCCCTAAATTAAAAAGTAACCACAATACTGTTTCTAAGTCTACTAAAGATGAATAATCAAGTCGAAGTCTAGACACATTGATAGAATTCGCGAATGGCTTTTGGCTATACTTTCGGGAGTTGTGCCGAGCCTTTTGGTCCTTGGCAAAAACCTTCGAGAGTAACTTCTGTTCGTCTTTTTCTCATTTATGGAAATTGAATAACTCAATAGCCCCCGCGAAGAAACGGAATGCCAAAATTTTTACTACTTTCTTTACCTCTAATTTAGATCTTGATCATAGGGGTAATACGTACCATTCCGCGATATGGGAGCTGGTTGTACAATATAGTATCTAAAAAGAAGTCTGTGAAATGAGTTTAACAATACCTTGAAGCCAAGAAATCGAGTGAACTGTACATGATATTAACAGTATCGTGTTCGTGACAGGTTAACTTTGTTCACCCTGTCTCCAGGAAAGGTTACGGAAGTGATCCGATCAATTATCGGCCTATAGCGATAACCTTCCTGCAGTTGAAATCGATGGAGCGATTAATTAACTCGTAGTTTCTCGATATCTCGACGACCGCCTGTGGATCTACTGTCACCAAAATAACCTTCGGTGCCTTCGGGCCTTCGGTGGATGGATAGAAACTCAGGAAAATTATATGAAGGCCATGGTAGTAAACCTATATATCACCAAGACCTTCGTACAGATCTGACCTAAAGAAAGGCCCTATGCCTCTCTTTACAAGTTCTACAGAATTCTAGAGAATTCATGAAAATAACATATGTATCTCGAGGCTATGTCTTATCACTTACGCATATATTACTTACGTTAACCCGCATATATTACATATACAAGATATCACATTGACAGCCCCGTTGGTCGAGTGGTTGCAAGCGCCACTGCCGATCAGGAGGCCCTAGGTTCAAATCTCGGGTTAGGTACTGTTGGATTTTTCTAATTTAGAATTTCTAGTAGTAACTCGGAGTCTGGCTCGGCGCCCGATATATGGCAATAGGCTCACTACCTATTCCAAAGGACGTAAACGTAACTGGTGGAACGTGAGAGTGTACTACACTCCTCTGTCTACCGCTTCGGGGATTACAGGCGTGATGTTGCGTTTTAGGTTTTTGTAACATATTACAGAATTCATTGCTACCTTGATGGCAATAAAGAGGACATATTTTACACAAGTCATACAGTTGCATGGAAAAGAAAATCCAACTACTTAGTAATTGAATTCGAGGACTCTTTGAAGAAGGTCTCGGACTAAATTCGAACAAATTTAGTGAAGATCAACCCTATGAGGTTTTAGTTTTTATATTTACCACTAAAAATCTCAGTTTTCATGGCGCCTAAATTCCAAGGAACTGCTATCATCACTGGAGAAGGTACCGGAATCTTGGCAGGTAACATATTAATCAATGTGCTGTACGGGAGTTATCTCTATAGCAATGCTAAGTTGGACGCCTTTAAGTTGGGCATCCAAAAAAGGGCATAGTAGTATTTCCGACTAGGCAACAGGTACATACAACCCACCGAGGCCACCGATGGAGTGATTCTCTCACTTTTGATTCGGAACGTCACAGTACTATCTTGGTCCATTTGACTACGCTAATAAACACGTGATCTAACTCATGAATGACCGAAAGGAACACTTACGTTAGCTGAGGAACTGGGTTCCTGCTGTGTGTTCTGTCGGCTTTACACTGGTGACTGTTTCGAAGTGGTATTCAACCTGATTCCCGTGTTATCCTTAATATTTATTAGTTCACCAAGTTCCTATATGAGTAAATATGTCGGCAATATCACCAAAAGTATGGATAGGATGTTTTACCGCTTTGATATGGGTGGCAGGATAATCCCTCTTCGACTTTGAAAACTAGGCTCCTTCTCATACAAAAGCGAAAACACCATAACTGCACCGATTTTTATTAACGAGTTGTGTATTGAACTTCTTATGGGTGGTTTCGAGGGGTGGCAGGCAAATTCACTCAAAAGATATAAGGTATTCAGACTTCTTTTTAGGAACCATGTGGAAATACCTAAGTTTGGTATAAAATGGCGAACTTTAGATGAAAATTGGACACAAAGTCTATAGCGACCACTTACCATTAACTTTTAGTGTTCTCTTTTGCTACTTCTTAACATAGATATAAATATGAAGCGGTCATAGTTTCTTGGCACCTAGAATACCGATCACGCGGTCAACCGCTTGAAGGTACAGTTATTATACCTCATAGGAAGTGCTTATGTGGTTCTGATCTTTCTCACAGATACAGTCGAGACTAGCGTGTATCTCCACAAAAACAACGTAACAGTCATACGAGCGAATATGTAGCGTTTGAACTCTTCGTAACAGTTTTGAATATTATTCTTCTTTTTATAGGTTTTTACAGTTTAATTGGGTTTGAAAATATTAAGAATAGATTCAAATAAAGTGTGTCATTAAAACGACATACGTGCACAAGAATAAAAACTTTGTTTTCCCTAATTACATAAATTCCTACAGAGTTTAAGCAAACATAAAACTTAGTTTTTACTAGATTTATTTATTCCTAATGACCCAGCGAACTGTATATTTCGGTGGCGCAATTGTTAAACGCTCCATTGTCCCCGTTCATATGCCACGATGCATTTTCTTGATTAGTACGAGTATCTTCGCTCCGCTCTGTTACACACTAATCTCTGAAGTGTCACGCGAGAAATATTCCGTGCTTGAAAATATTTCTTATTATAATCATAAAAAAAAGTATACATAGACACTTTTGATAACGCCAGACTAATGAAAATCTAATACTTAAACAAAAATGTTCTATAAAAATAAGAATGAACTTTAAAAATACTCTCACATGAAACAAAATTTGAACAGCGCAGAAGAGTGTTCTGAAAATATTTCAGAGAACTAAAGGAAATTATAATAATGAAAACGAAATTATAATAATGTGGTTTCGAATAATAATAGAGAAAAGCGAGATATTTTGGAACCCGAGTTATTATAATTTAGATATGACCTATCGAAAGCCGTACCGAATGATCAGTAGAAAACTGGGAATGATGTGGTTTTAAAGCGTCAATTGCCCATTTGGGCGGCGTAGATTTAATCAACCGTTTTGGCTTATCTGATTTGGTTTATTACAGTTACTGTTATGTGCTGTTATGTCACGGTGCTTTTTTCTTGATGAAACACAATTAACATCGCTTACGTTAATATTAAATTTGGAGATCGTAATTGAGTTTGCTGAATTACATACGGCTGATTAATTCTAGACGACAATCATTGAAATATATTTAATGGTACTCGTAATACGTTTTTGTGGTTGCATTAAAAGTGGTATTTTATTGTTACGTCGTTTTAGCATTTTGAAAACAACCACATTTTGGTTCGTATTATGGAAAAAAAAGGTATGTTTGGTACATATGTTCATCTGGTTCACACATCGCAAATTTTTAAACACGTATGATACGACACTCATTTCTCAATAACATTGCCCTACTAAAATTTAAGGTATGATTTAATTTACTTTTTATTGAAATACAATTATTAAAGAGTTATTGCAGAATACACTTTTCCTTTCTTTTAAATGAAATTTGGAACTGAGATGTGATTAGAGAAAGCGATCAAAGCGCTTTAAGGCACCTTGACGCCCCACTTGGTGAAGATAACCTTGTGCATCTTACACTGGTGCTCATATTGGGACCGTGGTTATTGGCTTTAGCATAGGTGATCAATCAACGGCTAGTAAGCCACCATTCGTCAAAGCGGGAACCTCTTGAGTGAGACTTCCAGAGTAGATATCCTAAGTAAATACAACAATAATAGTAGTAATAACAATCTTTAAGACAACTCCGAGGACACCACCTAATCCTAAACTAGGCAGAGTTTGCCCTACACTGACCAGATAGTTGTTAAATTACGTATATAAATTTTTTGTGATAATTTTACACCCACATACAAGAAAAATATACACATGAGCTTTCCACACAAATATCTTGAGTGATAAGTAATTCTAATACTCCCCGTTCAGCAGTAAGCATCACTAAGCAATTTAAAATTGTATTATTTATGAGTAGACATACATATACGAATAACCGGTAGAAATTTTATCACAGAAACTTGTCTAGTATCTCTTATAATGCTAATTGTAATGAGAAATTGATAATTGCTTCGTAATATATTTCTTTAAGTCTTCTTGAAATATTCAATATTAAAAAGCAATATCCGCACCAACATAATACGCGTGCTATAAATAATTACTTGGCTGGAATTATCGAATACTGTATATAAGCTGCTGTTGTGGCTGTAAAAATTAAATATGCAAATGACTATGAGTATCGTTCGTCGCAGCGGTTATATTATTGAAGTGGCTGCGGGCGATTAACGGAGTCGAGCGTATCGAGGCGGTTCATTTAGCTAAGTGCCTTGAGGCGGCCCAGTGAACTAAGCACCTCGGAACAGTTCAGCGAGCTGTGTGTCGCGGCGCCTCTGAGCATTGACCGCGAAATAAATCTCTTAATTTTCATTAAATAAAATTTTATGTCTGGCCAGAGTTTTCACACGTGGCCTGAAAAAAACAACTCTTTCAACCGAGTATCCACGTTTTACTATCAAATATTTCGTGAGTGTTTATATTTATGTTTGGCGCGACCTCGCTGCAAACGGCTGGAGCTCATGATGAATGACCTCGTATAGGACCGAAACTAGTCGGGCCACCCCGAAAAATATGCAAGTGTCTAAATATGTTATATTGAGTTTGAGAGCGCTTTATATCGGGAGTTGTATACTCATTAATGTAATAAAGTAGACAGTTAATCGTAGCTCAGTTACTATATATAGTAATTATTATATATAACCTCCTCCGCAAACAGGAAGCTCGAAAATGGCAACGAAATTTTACAGTGTAACTCCGTTCGTTAATTGCGCTCAACGAATTATCCTCATTAATACGCTAGCGTATCAGAGCTATGGACATTCATCGTCCCTGCCGGCGGAAAGGAGTTCCACTATTTAACAAGGGGACACGAGGCACTCCCCAATTAATTACAATAAGACCTCCCTTTCCGTGCCGTCCCAAGCGGAACTCCGGAACTCACTGTAGTTTTCATAAGAAACAAATCATGGACAATTCTATAATGTTTTCTAACGCAATTCGAATTGGTACACAACCCATAAAATATATTGGATTTTTAATGGTTTTAAAATAACTGCCCAATTGGTTCAGTGGTTGCAAAAGCGGTTGCCGCGCGAGAGCTCCTAGGCTCAATTCCCTGGCCACGTGCTGTTGGGTTGTTCTAACCTGAAGTTCCTAGCAGTAACTCGGAGTCCGAATTTGTAATCAGTGAATAGCGATAAGCTCAACATCTATTGCGAAGTATAACCTAACTATAGAAAAGTGGGAGTATACTACACTCCCCTGCTTACCTCTTCGAAGAAATAAAGGCTTAATATTAGTTTATTAAATGTTCGTAAAAATAAATTTATTTTCTATGATAGCACTACAAATTAAATACTTCTAGCACAGGTTTCCAAGTAAAATATGCAGTAAAGTGTTCTTAAACTCGTAGAGAAACAAAGAGCACTTGATTGAGTGTCTTGTATCGAATACCACTTAACTTCTGTTGCCTTGTCAGGCTATATTCAATTAGGCTTCGATAGGACCTTAGAAATTACCTTTTACTGTCAGAAAGTCTTCCCGCATCGGTTTTGCGAGATGCCAACCAATGTGGGTTATTTACGTGTGTATTTTTGGTGCGTATCTTGGGTTAGCATTAACTGATGGAAAATACTTTCAACGTGCCTTTATCTATTAGGTTCGATAACAGAACATACAAAGTACATCAGTACGCGCGCTGGCTGACATTTAGTAAATCCGTCAACTAACATAGTACGACAAACCAATTTCAGATTTGGGGGAGTCTAGTGTATAAGAAGCGAGTTCGTAAAAGCTATATCGGGAGGCGTTTCTTGGGATAAGGTGACATTAAATATAATATCGTAATACTTGTATAAATATAAACCGTAATTTATAAATAAATACTTGTATAAATATAAACCGTAATTTATAAATAATTACTTGTATAAATATAAACCGTAATTAATGTAAGCAAGGTCGGAATGCGAGTGACGAAGTCAAACCCTAGAAGAATGTGTCAGATTTATTAAATTATATTAACGTTTAATAAATAGTATGATGCAATTTAAACATACAAACGAATTATCGTGAACAATGTCTGCACGTTATAAGGATGTCTGCACATCGTAAATAATGCATAATACCTACAACTGCATTCGTAAACTATAAAATATATTAAGTATCCAAAAACCCGCGTGTACGAAGTCGTATGTCAATATTGACTACCAATGTAAGGAAAAATATATCACCTTTTTATTTTCCACTAAATTGATATCATTTTGTGTGAAATATTAATGCTTGAGGGCTCTTTTACGAACGATCCAAGGGTGAAGTAGCACTCGTCTTTGATTTGTCTTTTGCGAGAATTTGTATTCCAAAGCCTGCTTAAGCCTGCTTTGTCTCGATCCACTTTTAATGTTAACAGCGTTTTGTACGTACAATTTACTTTATAATAACAACCTTATGAACAAAAAAACGAGACATGTAAAGTAACTGTTTTGTATGAAATAAAATAAACCTTACCTACTTTCCCTTCTTTTCCCTGTTTATTAATGAAAAGGATGTTTGCTGCCTTTGTACGAGCTCGGGAAAGCCAAAATAAATTTACAGATTTACGTTTAACAATGTATCAGTCAATTTCAAAAAATTTTAATCTGGAACGAACAATTATTCTTTTTGGACGACGGATAGTCCATTATATCGGCTGGTTTGCGTACAGATACAGAAAAGTAAAGTCGCAATTAAAATGGTTTCTGCGTCTCATTAGGAGATTTCATTACAATATCGTGAAAATGTCTATTAACTACAATTCTTTTTTGATACAGTATCTGATTGATAATTTTAAGCAGTGTGAATTACATGCACAAAATAAGCAAGAAAAGTATTGCATGTCATAAAATAACTATATATTAGCACACAACAATAGATTTTCGCGCAAGTGATAGCCCTGGATGTAATAACTTCCTTCAGACTGCCTCGACCTTGATGGTCGTTCTTTTGTCGATCGGAAATAACGTTGGCAGAACATGCAGAACATTAACATATGATTGAAAACTGGAGCTTCGCGGAAATGGGCCTTATTATTGTACTCTTCCGTTAGAATTGAGGTACCCGTTTGTAATATTGCGGCATTCGGAAATGATCTAAAACAAAGTAGAATCTAAATAAGCTTTTCATTTTCATCAATATGTTAAAACATTATCCTGTTATAGATGCAAATCAGAAATCTAATTTTATATTTGTGTACATTACTATATAGAGCAGTGTTTCCCAACGTGGGGCCCACGCCCCACAGGAGGGCAATTTGATAATTAAGGGGGGAATTTAAAAATAAACTCGACACGACTTTAACCCTTTCGCTTTGGGTTATTTTAATGCAATGCTCGATATCGATGACAAATTTAACAAAAAAGGCAAATTTTTAAAGGTTAAAAATGATGTATGAGGGCATAAAAATTTTACAAATGCTAAGGTGGGACGGCCTAAAAAGGGTTGGGAAACACTGATATAGAGTTTAACTATATTTGTTTAGAAATCAAAAATGTTTTTTAATTAGTGATATATTTAGCCACATAATGTATAACCTTTTGTTAGCCAGTATGTATATTTTTAATTCAGAAGGGAATATTGTACTTGTAGAAATGATTGAAAAGCTCATGACGCAAATGTAGAGCGAATATGTTAAATAGAGCGTTACATCCAATTGAACTTATACCTTTTTTTGTTCTTATGCACGAGTAAGACGTTCTAGTATTTATATGTCACAAAATAAAGCATTTTTTGTTGAACTTAGTTGAGTAACTTTTTACTTGACATTAATTTAATGTTATGTCCAGCAGTGGACGGGACTAGGCCGATGACGATGACAATGATTAATTTACGACATCCTATAGTTCATAAGGATCTGTGTTCAAAAATTGTTCAGATTTTAGATTTGAATTAAAATATAGCTTTCTTCCGCCATGATTAATTGATCAAATAACGTTTCGAGATAATGCCGCGCTGCTCTAGGTAGTGTTCCTCTTAAAAATATTCTCTGTTTTTCTGTTCAACCAACATTTGTTGAGGATGTTTTGTAAGGTACTGTCTAACACTACCTGACATGTATTTAACGTCAACGAAAAAAACTTTTGGTCTTCCCGATCGACACGACTCGAAAAGATCACAATTTCCTGTTCTAAACCTAGAATATAACCTAGGGTTTAACGAAACTAATGCACTCATCTATCGATAATATTATTGATATTGATGTTGACAGCAATCAATCGTATGTATAGGACCCAGGCTGGTGATGCAAATGATAATTTTTGGATAAACAAGTTTTCATTCATAAAATGTTAGCGTGTTGATGAAAGCAATGGCTCTCATCGAATACCACACCGAATACTACTAATACATCTGTATAATAATATTATGAGCACGTCACCTATGCACCTTCTTTAACAGAAAATCTCAGTATTAAACCTGATTATGTTCAGAATGTGGCTTCCGGTCGCGTGTTTCTCCTGTTTCCTTATTTATTACTTTAATCAACGTTAATTAAATCTAAATTTTGTTTCTTAAATTTTCCAACTCTGCTAAAAATTTTGCTAACTCATTGTCCATTTTGAATAATCGTAAACAGCAAAGAAAGTAGTCCCAATACGTTTATAAATAGTGCTGAAAAACGTCCATTATGAGTTGTACAGGTCTTCTAAAACTACTATCGAGGTTTTCTCTTTTAGAATTTTCTAAACAACTTCTTTGACATAAAAGTTTTGTCTTTCACTCTTAAATTTCCCTATTTGACATCAACGTGTTCTTTCGAGAAACGTACTGCATCTTAAAGGAGCAGCAATTTATTTTTCTGAAGAGCACTTACCCTTGAATCTTTCGTTCACAATAATGCTTTGACATTCTTATATTTTCTCTTTGACTCAAACATTTACTCGGAAATTATTTCAAGAAAACTATCTACTAGATCGTACTAAAATTAATAAGTGCTCTATATGAATAGGATTCAATATATAAAGATCGAAAATATGGAACAAAAATGACATATGATGATGAGATACTTTAGGACAGGTAGAATAATACTTCCTAATGGAAACTATCAATATTATAATATAATTTATAAAAATAAATATTTAATGTTGGTTGGATTACTTTTGCCAGAAAAAATACAACTCAACAAAAATAAATTAGGAACACTATTATTATCTTTGTTTAGTTATTTAGTTAGAAGTTCCCTCTATGAAAGCATGTACCTACTACCAGAGGTTAATGCGTTTAATGGAAAAACGTATTTTGTTTCAAAATGACATCATCTTATATTGCGCAAGTTTGCGTTACTTTCAGATTGAACTGTCAAAAAGGGATTTTCCCTTCCGCCTACACGCACCCTAATAACTCTAACACAAAACTTATCAAGAGAAGATTGTATAGGCTTATCACGAAAGGCGTGTAATTCAGGCCGTATTGAAAACGTTACATATTTGAGTGGTTTTTCGATATGTATTTAGTAGCTGGATTACTGTAAATAGTATATAATGTCGCGCTGGGTAGATGAAGTTAGTGCTCGGCTAAAGCCTGTTTATATCGGTGAGCTTATTTTGTGAGATTCTTACGAACGTACCAATGTACAACATCCCGATTAGTAGTAACTTTTGTTCCTATAAATACCGAAAAATCATTACGCGTACTCGAAGAAATATAAACCTTTTGTAAAGAAATAGCAACATTAAACATTTTATCAAACAGAGAAGTCACTTACTTGTGTATCGTCCCCGTTGGAGCGACACGACAGCTCTGCCATTAGCACTGACAGCAGCGCCAAACAGCTGTATTACTCCGTACCTGAAACGTAAAATAGAATACATGAAATATACGTCTAATAGCTTATGTACATCAGTTTAAAGAATTATCAGCAGTGATGACCATTTCCAACTCAAACCTCTTGTTTTAATCTGGCTGGGCTTTCATGTAAATATGTAAACCCGTTGATAATTTAATATAAGTGTACATCAAACATGTCGTGCATATTGGTCGTGAATAACACACCGTGATAAATCATACATTTATTGCATAAATGCGTAAAACCGATTTAACTTCCCAAATATTATAACAAGCGCGGAGGTCAGTATTATTTTCCTTCATGTGGTAGGTAATATTTAAAAATTATTATACATGTAATATAACTATTATGTCAAAAGTTTTTGCAGGTCATGTTCTCTAAAATTAGGCAGATGTTTTAAAAATTTCAAATTTTTAAAAAGTGCCTGAAAATAATTCAAAGTAAAAATAATTCGATGAATACTACTAAAGTAACATGCCTGGACATAAAATAGATATGAAGGATCAGACTAATTTTTATTAATTGTTTTCGTCATAATTTAAAATGACTCCAACGTTTTTACATATAACCTAAAAATCTAAATTTCCGTACGAGCAATAGCTAGACCTACAAGCGCGCCAAACCTACCAACGAAATATATTAAACGCATTATTTAAGGGACTACGTGACTGATCGTCGTAAAAGTTATATTTAATTACGGTATTATTAGTAAGTACCTACTAGTAGCAGTATTTGTACGGCTTCATTCTTTCGTTCCGGGCGCGCCAATAATCTCTTAAGCTGTTTACGTTTTTATTTTATAGCTTTTATAAAATATATTGGGTAAAGAAACTCGTCATTTATTATCAAACGAATACATCCCGTAATTTATTACCATTATACCATTATTATAGGTGTATAATAATTATACCATACGATGTATAATACACATATTATGTTGTTACGAAAATTATATTGTTAAGCTTGCGTATGTGACCTTGGTTCTATTTAAATAAAATATTCACAAAGAAATGTACACACAGAGCTTTGAAATGTACATTTAGATTGATTACGTCATAACTGTAATCGTATTCGAAGGAAACGTGTTTGAATTGTAATCGTACATAAAAATACATGTGCAACATTCATAATGGTTTTTCTACTCTCGTGAATAATCGAAAAATATTAGTACTCGCCTTAATATTGGCGATAAAAGCGCAAATTTAGTGCTCAGGCCTTTACGCAGATTACAATGACTTCCTATCGCTTCCACATACATCAAATTTATAATAGTTTTAGTTAATCACTCGGTTTTGATAAAAATTATTTTGATTTCCGCATATAAAATGTCATCGAAACTATTAGAAGTCAGTAACGACGCTCAGTTTTTGTCCACACGGTATTCATATAAGTTATTTAAAAACAATACGTACATGGTAGTGATTGAGTTCTGAAGAATATATTATGTTGTTTATGCTACGTTTAAAATAGAATATTAAAATAAAAAGCAAATTTAACCGCAAAGTGATGTTCAGGTTGCAATCACTTTCCTCTTCATTAGACCGCGATGATGAGCATGAGCAGATTATTTATACCCGGGATCCGTTGGAATGGTTATTGTCCGTGAGAGCCTCGGGCATTGTTTGGTCAAATAGAACAATTTATTTTACCTTCCGAAGGCATTTTTTATTTGATCCGCTTATAAATATAAAGCACTTACGAAGAGATTGATCAACGTAGAGGAAGTATCTTAGTTTAGGGATAGAGATATTTGGCACTCGGTGCTGTCTGTCTACCATATAAAAAATTGGTCAAAAATTGACTAGACCTGACCAATATGTATGTAATAGATAATAATGTCTGTATATGTATGTTGAATATATGAATTAGCATAATAATTTTGGGTAGGGAAGGGGGAGCATGGGGGGGGGGGACTCGGTGCCTACTCAACCTCGCAGCTAGTGCTGACCAAATATTTCATTTGTTTCACGAACTGCGACCGTGACATGATTACGAGCGCTCCTATGAGGCTATCCTACCATTTATGACGCTGTGCGAACTAAATAATGCCATCTCTGTGTAGTTATAGAATAAATTTAGTATATTTTTTCTTTACCAGCTTGATGCAAACGTATTCGTTCAACGATATAATTTTATCATTTCACATACACATTGTAACTGCAAAATATATGTATACATACAAAATAATAACAGTAGAAACTACGAGAAATCGGAAAACCCGTCAACATATCGCTGTCAGATCCAATATCCGAAACTGTTGTGTTCACTACGAAAAATATTTACATATTTCTCTCTTAATTTTTATCATTTAACGCAGGTATTTCGGCACAAAAATCGTACTCAATTTTATTTTTCCGCTATTCCAATTATTATTTCTTGAAAACCCGCATCACAGATACATTGTATCACACCTCGCGGTTTCGTTTAAATAAGTCTATAAACGACTAATTCGTAATGACTGTCATTCGAGAATATTATTAATGACAATAAGAAAAACGTATAAAGAAAAGGTAAATTGGCTGAGATGTAATATTATTTCATAATGCAATAACGCAACTTATAAAAGAAGGCCGTGAGTTGAGAATGAAACCGAATTGGCACAACACACTCGGGCAGCGGCCCGCCCGCCCCCAACTAAACTTAGCACCCCCTGTGGACACGATCTATAAATAACACTCATGCTCGGTTGTGAGTTGAAAGAACTGTAATCTGGGGACTGTAACTTTTATAGTAAAAATAAGCATTGTATATATATATATATGTTCACGCTGGTGTTTCTGAAATGAAATTTGACTTTTAACTTTTTTTATCCAAACCTTTACGTGCGGGTATAATAGTGAGTGTTAAAATAATTAGATTAAGTCAATTATGTAATTAATTTATTAGGTAGATTTAGACAAATGACGCTTCAACGGTAATCAAGACAGAAAATAACGGGAAAACCTAAAATCATTTAAGACCGTAATTTTCAACAATAAATCTATAAAAGTATTATTTTAAAACATCAAAGTTATAGGCATGTATTTAAAATACATATTATAATGATATGTCATCATTATCATTATGACCCTATTTCCGTCCACTGCTGGATATAGGCCTCTCTAATATCCAATTGGAAAATGATATGTAATACATACATATTACCTACATACATACGAGTATTACCTGAACGTGATCGCTTGATTATATATCACGTAAATTTTCTGAACATGCGAATGTATACAAATTTACAGGCATGATTAATGTATGGAATATATACTAGCTTTTTATAAAATGTACAACCAAACGTAAATAAAGATTATTATGTTAATTCCGCTCATATTTGGCAGTTAATTTTAAAATATTTCTGTTATTTTAACATGAACGCAAATGCAACGTAATATATTCATTTATTTAAAATGTAAACTGCATAATAGTAGATTGAAAAACAGAATTTGTTACAGACTTTCTCCGTGTTATATATTTACACAATACTCCGAACCTGTTGTATTTCATTGACGGTGCGGAGGCGATCTTTCACCTCTCGTTCGTTTCTATATTCTGTTCTATCGGTGTACGAATAGATTTAGCCGATCGTACCTCTTGTACCTCATGTAAAAAATTGGATGAAATAGACAACCTGACTTAGTAGTTAGATTGTTATGTTGGTTGTAAATATTAGCACTCAGAAGGCATACGATTACATAGATTATGATCTAAACGGTTTTATTTCCAATGTAGTTGAAGCTACCGTTGGTGGGAATATACAAAATAGCTTATTCGTTCCATTAATACCTGTGAGAACCTTAAGATTGCATCAAATTTGTATAGCAAGTTATCTTATCGATGACTAAATAAATCTTATTGTATCCGTTAGCACCATAGCTCGATGCTTCGATAAGAATCTTAATATTTTACAAATTTCCCATCTAACTTTAAGCTTTCTAAATTGTCATATCGAACATATTTATAAAAACAATTAAATGTATATAATTAAGAGGAAAATAGAATGACGTGGTTAAGATGAGGTCGTTACGCCGTACATTCGGCTTGATAGTCGTCGACCACTTTTCTTAGACCGATGTAAATTATATCCTTTATGTGAAAGAGAGTATTGGTTTCAAAATATAGAACGCCGTGTTCCGTTGATTCAAACATGAGGAAAGATAATTCAGAAATCAAGGTTCACCCATGTTGATGTAAAAGGTCAGATCTGGCTGTCGGGTTAAATAACGTGGCAAAATAACAAAACATGTCGGGCTAAATAACAAAACATTTAAATGAATAAATTTTGCTAACCAGTGACTGTCGATATTTCTTGCGTTAAAATGTATAAAATGTTTTCTTATTTCCCGCGGTACAATTCTTTTCCGGCATTTATGTTCTATGACAACTTCACGGCAAGTTACGGAGTTGGTGTTTCCAGGCGTAATAAAGTCATTAAACTAGCTGGAAAAGTTTTCATTTTGTGTTAAAATTGTATACCGATAACAATCCACAGTATTACGCGATCACAAGATCAATTTATAACTACAATGTATTTTTAATGAAATTTAAACGAAACACGTTTTACCATTTCTGTCCATACCGGTTATATATTACAATCATTTCAACAAAAATTTACCTCGTACTTTATTATTGTCAGTATCTGGAAAAACAATTTCAGTAATTGCAACTAAACGTAAAAAGTGAACCCGGGGACGGTTCGTCACTTTTAAATAAAACTGCGGGTTGAGCGTTTTCAAGTGAAATTGCGATCTCACTTTAGGTTCGAGGGGAACTGAAAAGAGTAATAGTATTAAAAGATTTCGCATCGCAACCTCTCCTTGATCTAGTGAAATTTAATCTCCGCGAGCGAAACGTTTTTTGTTGAAGAGCAGGTAGGCGTCACAGGATGCCTCCTCTGGGATGCTATTTGCTACCTCATTTAAATTTCTCTATTCCGTTTTAAAACATTATTCTTCCACAATGGCGCTATAGAAAAGTTTCGCCTTTTGCGTGCGCTTTTAGACGAACACCGCAGGCGAGATTGTTTTTTCGTTGTGTTCTGGTTTTCGAGTGTTCAGTTTTTAAATGAAGTAAATATTCTGCTTAAATTATAAAGTAACACGCGCTGTCTGAACCATTTCCATATTTTATCACGTTTACGTTAAGTTAGGCAAAATAAATAAAGAGTCACTGCAATTGTTTTCGCAATAAAAATTGATATTGAAAGTGTAACGCGTATGAAACGAATGCAAATCCGATCTGTTGTTTAATGTACAAATATTTCATTCCAGCTGGCAGCAGGTGCACATTAGACATGGTCTATGATTTATTTATGAATTATAAGGTTTATTTATAATTCAATAGAATTTCAATCGTTGATTACATAAAATAGCAAAAGTGCGCTGGTTTTCGCGTACATAGCTACTTTGGAAAACGGAATTTTGATATTTAGTGACTTCCTGAATACGGGCGCAGCGTTCCTGGCGTGCAGCCAATGCTCTGGTTTGACCCCCATTTTGGGGTGGGGTGGCACATGTACGGCACGAAGCGATTGCCGTTTATATTTCTGTCTTTTATACCAGGGAACTAAAACGTAGGAATTAGGGTTTTATCCCACAGCCACTGTTACGCTGAACTGATTTCGATATGTGCTATAATGTCATAGTATATTAGTTCTATAAACTGAAAGGGTTATAATTCTAACGCTTTTTTATTAACTCGCCATGGAATGATCTGCGAAGCTTGTCTTGTATTATCACATTTATATTTTTTGCAGTGGATTGTATCGTTATACGACTATATTATATAATCGGAGGCCTATAGTTCCTTAAACGAGATATTTTTTCGGCTAGCCACGCCGCCGTTATCCTAATGATCCTATTTGCCACATGCACTAGTCTTCACACACATTAACCCCCTTTTTTATAAACGGTCAATAACAGGGTTTTAAGTATTGTATGTGTGTCTGGCACTCTGTTAGCACTCTCGTACTATCGCAGTTAAATGAAAAGAAACAAAATATAAAATATTCAATCAAAAATTCCCATCAAATTAATTATTAGTGAATTATGTTTTATTATAATAGCAAACAATATTATGAAAAGCTACCGTACTAATTGGCTAATGTCTGAGGTCCCGCCAAGATTTATAAGGTTGTATAGCAACGTACTAGAAAAGAAAAAAAGCTAAACTAAACGAAGCGGGCTAGCGCTGCGGTAGTTACGAATTGAACATACGTTCTTGTGTAGGAAAATACTACATGGTTTGTACTCATTATACATTGTTAGTTTTGGTAACATGGGTGTGAAAAATAAATAGCATATTTCGTAAAAACAAAACTATAAGGTCAATATTGGTTAATTTTTCCTGATGATTACTCATTTGAAGGTCTTAATTGCTTAACAATTGCCTATCCGGTTTAAAACTGGCTATTCTGAGGTATAGTTATTTTATGGCACAGTAAAAAGTCACAGTCGTAGATTTTTCAACGCAATTTGGTCAACATTTAACGTTTTGGCAGCCATTTAAATTTTTTTGGTACCCGAATGGTGCATTTCTGGTGTCCGTTTAAACATTTAAATGGTATGTGTTTAATCATGGCCGAAATATAAATTACTAAGCGTTTAAAAAAAACTATTAATGTGTCGACTCGAATACACATACCATTCCAGTACATGCTAGGTATCGTTTGGTTAACCGATTATACGATAGTTCCACATATTTCCAATTTCCCTAACACAGTGTGGTTGTCAGTGCCTTATAGTGTGTTTTTGTCCTTAGTGGCACGGGTGGAGGTGGCATGTTCGGCGATGTGAACATCTCCGCGATTCTGGACTCGTTGAGCGTCAGCTACGACAAACGAGTGCGACCTAACTATGGAGGTGAGATATCACAATAAATGTAATTTCTTTTTAACTCATTTTATATTTAAAATGTAAAACAAATCACAATCCGCGAACATGTAAGGTGGGAAGATGGACGCCCTTCCATGAATTGTAATAAATTTTTTTAATGCCTCTTGCCTCATATTGGCATTCATCTCAAGAGATTCGCACGTTAAAACAAGAAGTTTAATTCCGTTTGAAAATTAAACAAGAAAATATTGAAACATACATTTGTGTTTAAAAAATTTAATTGCGCAGCTTGTAAAAACAGTGTTAGACTGTCTTAAAAGTTTTAGTCATACCTAAAATGTATTAAAAAGTATTATGAGTATCTTTCGGCTAAAAAAATTGTATTTCTTTCCGACCTAGATTCTTTAAAGTATGTCGTTTACGCCCAGCTAAATAGCTTTGGTGCATGACGCTCACAGTTACTATAAATTTTAACAAACAATGAAAAAATAGCGGCGTACAGGAATTTTTGTGCTTGTAATCCTTTTCTGGTCAAGGAGATGAAAATAAACTAAATAGTACACATTTCGCGTAAAATTAATAAAATAAAGGGATCGTAAGATATAATCCACAAATAATACAGAAACGTGGGAGTGTACTACACTCCTCTGCCTACCCCTTCAGGGTTTACAGGAGTGATGTTACGTTTTTTTAAATAAGTTCAATTCTAATGTAACTCGTTATAGCAGTGATAACCTAGTGATAAC
>DWJK01000234.1:0-25038 GCA_018248815.1 Croniades pieria auraria
TGCACCCATCCGTCATCGTTTGAGGATAAGAGTTACCTTCCTCTCTTTTTGATTTAATGAAGGACCAGAAATACTTAGGGTTTTTACTAAGATTATTTTCAGTAACTTTAACGTAGTTATGGTAAAGAATTTTTGCCAATATTTCGCATCTCTTTCCTAATAGGTGGAGTTCAAGCTCATCCATGGGGTTTCTATATTTTTTAAATCTTTGTCGTAAATTATTTTTTTCTCGCAGTAACCGAATAAGTGAATTGTTAACCCAAGGAGGATATTTACCTTTATTGTGTTTGGCCAACGGTACATATTTTTTTATTAAATCCCTAAGAATAGTATATAATATACGAATCATTGCATTTACATCAGAACATGAAGAGAAGAATTCTTCCCAATTTACTTCCGAAAGAACTTTGTTTATGGCTTCGTAATCCGCTTTATGGAAGTTGTGTTTTTGGTTTTCAATATTTTCATTTAGACTGCAGTTCATATTAAGGATAATTTCGATTTCTAACGGAGGGTGATGTGGATCAATTACTGAGAGGTTACAAGTTGCTGATGTAACATTGCAATATGGCAGATTACAGAATACCAGGTCCAAAATTCTTTGGTTACAATTTTGGATAGAATTGCATTGCCTTAAATTATTAACATAGCTAAAATCAATTAATATTGAGTTAGGAGTTGAATTTGAGTGACATGTATTACTGCTATTGTATATTGCATCCCAATGAATATTACTCAAATTAAAGTCACCAATTAAACAACATTTACCTTCGAAATTATCTAAGATTGAGTTACACTTATCAATATAATGCTCTAACATTGATTTTTGAACTGGAGGGGGGAGGTAAACAGTTCCAACTGCTATATGATTGACTGTAGCAGAATTTGGAAGGTTTATCACAACCCATATGTCTTCACAATTACTTTCCCAATCAACCATACGCTTTACTGATAATTTTTTAGATACAGCGATTAACACACCTCCCCCCTCTTTATGAAGATGAAAACCTGAAGATTGTCTATCCCGACGAAAAACTACATAACGATTGTCAAAGAGCTCAGAGTTCAAAACAGTTTCATTGAGCCAGGTTTCACATAATACTATCACATCATAACCTGATAGAAGAAGATTTCTGTTAAATGTATGCGTTTTTGTTCTTAAACCACGAATATTCTGGTAATATATAGATATACAATCCATAATGTACTTACACTATTCCAAAACATGTAAAACGATGTAAAGTTATTTTAAATTTGTTAAGACAGTGGCGTCTTTAACGAGAATGTACCCGGAATCGTCGCCTTTACGCATAAATATTCGACCACCTCGAATCCACACGTACTTATATCCTTTTTCTTTGGCTGCCTGTCTAGCTGCGGCATGCAAGGATTTATTTTGTGGAGACAGGTGTTCCATGACGAAGATTGGAGTAGTGAGGCCCGAGTATCCTAGGTGAGAACTGTTAAGTTTGTCGCTGGGAGATTTGTGTTTATTGTATTTAATTACTGCAGCCAAAAACGTATCACGTATGCGCATATTGTTAAACTCGACAATTATTGACCGTGGGCGTTTGTTGTCTGGGTTGACTTTAGCTGTTCTTGTAACTCGCAATATGTTGTCATCCTGTATTGCAATTCCAACGACAGAACTTAGTTCCTTGATGATACCCACTAAATTTTCCGATTTTTTCTCAGGAACGCACTGGATTTCTATGTTCCTACAACGTGCATTTTGCTCTAATAGACTAAGACGTGTCATAAGACTCGTTACAGTGGATTGCATTTCGCATTCGTTTTTTTGTAGTGTTTTAATTTGTACACAGTTCTCGTTATATTTTCGTAAAATGTCATCTACTTGATCTGTCATATAGTCCATAGCTTTATTCATGCTCTTTATGTCCTCCTTTACTGCTGCCAATTCATCAAAGAACTGTTTTTTTAAATCCATCATATGCTTTTTTATCACCTCCTCCATGATTTCCCTGATTTCCTCTCGGGTTATAGGAGAGTCCAGCTTGCCAGGAGGGGATGACAGTGCTGGTTTCTTTGATGGACGGATCGTGACATTCTGGGATTGGCGTATTGGGGTATTATCGCATTTAGATGTTTTGGGTGTTGATTCGCGACATTTGGGGCACATCCAGTCTTTACGTATATTTGGTGGAAGTGTTTGTTGTTTCTTTTTTCCAGCATACAAGCATAAAGTGTGATATGCAGTTTTGCACTTGGTACACTGAATGTAATGATCATCCTCTTGGCCAGCGGCGCAGCATCCCCATTCAATTTTGTCTGAGGCCATTTATAAATTCAGTGTAATGGAGTGAAAGGAAGTAATAAAATCGCACTGCAACAAATGATCACGACTTGTTTTATATCGATAGCGAGTCAACAATTCCAATTATGAACACAGCAATAAAGGCACACTCAGTTCCTTGAGATCGCGAGAAAAACGTCGTATGTGATGCACGATTCCATACACGCTTACGCGTTCGTGTCAAATGCACATAGTGTAAGTTATTAGTCGTGATGTAGGTGGTTCGTAAAATTGTAAGCACTAGATTTTTGTGTTTTTAGAGCTTAGATTACGTGATTCTAAGTTCACATTTACACCACTAGGTTCCACAAACATTAGTTAATAGCACTGTTAACTTTGAGATCTTTTGGTTCGCTTTTTCACTATAAATAGTAATTATTTCTTTGGAGAGGCACAACACAGATGCTATCGCGTTGAATCACCATGAACAATTTTTGTTTCTGTAATAGTTGTTTCTTTTTAGCGGGCATGAGCTCCGCGGGCGCCATCCCGGCGATGGCGTACAGCGGCTGCCCGCCGTACTGCGGTATGAAGGGCGTGATGTGGTGCGCGCCGCCTAGCCCGCCGCCGCACGTGCACCCGCACGCGCACTCGCTTCCGCACGCGCTCCCGCACCCGCTGGCGCAGTCGCACTCCCACCCGCACCCGCATCCGCACCCGCCCGCCTTGCCGCCGCCGACGCACCCCATCAACACCCACGTGCTCAAGAGCGTGCAGGCTAATGGTGCTGATTTGCCTTTGAATGGTGAGTTTGTTATCCCTGGATGCTGCAGGATGCGAGCAGCATTCTGGTACTAAAATCCATTAAAATTATACTTTACAATCACTCAATTGTTGAACATCGTTCACCTTGAATTGTGGACGATCGAGGTTACCAGACTAGACTTTACAGATTGTGTTAGACTAAAGGAAATTATAAAGGCCTCTAAAAGATTTCCTCATAATGTTTATCTGAACTAGTGCAGATATTATTATTTAATGTTAAAACACACATTACCTTAATAAGAAAGAGTTCAGTGCTGGGGATTCAAATTCAAGACTACTACTGGTGCTTAAAACATTAGTATCTTTTATTTAAAAATGACCCACAAACCCGATTTCGAATACCAGTTCCTCATGAGAGGACCCGACCTTCGAGAGAAAGGGACGGTGATTTAAATTAAAAGCAAAATTCACAACTTGTTATTCATCAGTGGTTTTTATAGAATTTTTTTCCGTGGATCTTTTAAAAATGCCTGTTGTTTTAAAACTGTAGCTGAGTTAACTAAATAGTTAAGTTGTTCTTAACTATAGTAAATAGATCTTTATTGTTTGATTCAATTTAAAAATTGTAATAAAGTAAGTCTTAACCCATTGCCATCTATTGATTTTATTTCATGGACTGCTAGAGTTAGTCACAGTAATGTGTGAGTAGGATTTATTCCTACTGTGACATTGGAATATTCCACAGTTTGACAAAACATTATATGTCAATGAAATATATCCAGTGGTACTATACAGTGCCCCATTGAACCATAATTTGAAGCTTGTGAACAATAGAATTCATACATATCTAGTTTTTTATTAACATGTCATATTTCAGATATCGCTACGCTGCGTTATTTCTTCAATTTGGGCGTCGAATGCATGTGGTCTTGCTACGGGCCGCCCCCTCATCTTGGCAATGCCCGACAATGCCCTTCGAGGGAGCTTGCCCAGGTAATAATTATTTTTAAGGCTCTGAAAATGGAAGTCCTATTACAAAGATTTAGATTATTTTAATACAATATTTGTAATTGGGAGCATAAATAAATGTACAGTTTCTTCAGATTGAAATATTACAATTTTCTTAAAAAAATCTCTGTTAACGAGAGAGTACTTCCCATTGCATCTTAGTGTAATTCTCTTTAAAACAAATTGTTCGTACAGAAATGGTATGCTAATTTAATTTATTTTTTTATTAGGAAATGATGCAAATGTCTATCCAAGATCGGCCCAGCGTGAGCCAGGGCGACATGACCCCCAAGCCGCAGCGGCCGCCCATCGCCGACAAGCCGCCCATGGGCGGGCAGGGCCGCGGCAACGGGCAGCGTCCTCTGCTGGGACCCCGGTGAGCGCTCCTTGTATTACTAGCAAAGCATGTGTATGTTTTCTTGTCATGCTCATATTGTCATTGTCATATCATATTGTCGTCATATGATGAATCGGTAATTTAAAAATTGCTTGTTAAATATTTTACAATTTGTACTAGAATTTTGGAATTACGTGATGGAAAAACAATCTCTTTTTTAAATAATGATTCATTTATGATCACAAAAAACTGTTTATTGTTGTCTTATAGTAATAATTTTTAATTTTTATTTGAAGTGATGTGTAGGCGAATTATGACGGTATACAGCTTTAACCAAACGAGCAGGGGCTATACGGGAAATATTGAGAAATCTTGTATAAACATTTGTTATTAACCCGGCAGATTCAAGCGTAACGGGCCAGACGGTAATCAAAATAATGGAAATGCCCATAATAACTACAGGTACAACAACATGTCTAACAGGGGTTCCGGCCACCGGTGAGTTATTTAAGATACACTTCTTACCACTACTAAGTTTACCACGTCGCGCCCGCTCCAACAGATTATGGATGTAAACCGTCTAAGGCCGATAGGAAAACAACAGTGGATTATCCGATCGGTGAAATCGTTGGCTAATCGAAGTTCCGCAAGTAGAACGTATCAGGAAGAGGACTCCATATCATTGTAAATATTAGTAACAAGAAAGTCGACAGCGAAGGCTATAGAAGCGCGTCTGCTTCCCCGCAGGCGCAACTCGGACGGGCGCGGCGGCTACGCGCCCAGCGCGCCGCCCCCCGCGCCGCCCGCGCCCCCCGCGCCCGACGACTGCCTCGACGCGCCCGTGCTGCCGCTGCCCTACGTGGCCTACCCGCCGCCCGTCTACCCGCTGCCCTACTACGCGCTCGACCACGACCCCGGTATGTTGTGTGCCTCGCGCACCTGTCCGGTATTACGATAGGGGGTGACACGTTCTTCGTCTTTTCCTTTATGAAATAAATTGCAGTAGCGACGAGTGAGGAGCGAGGAAAATGTAAGGTTATGTACCGTAATTTATGACGTGGTGTCTATCTATAGCTTACATTCTTGCGACAAAAATTTAATGCGATGTGCAAAACTTGCATTCCCATGATAAAAATATAGTATTTATATCACATGTCCAATAGCAATGGGATGACGATCTGCGAAAGACTGCAGGTAGATGCTGGATGCGACAAGTCGAGGACAGGGCGCGATGGCGCTATGTCCAGCAGTGGATTGAGATAGGCTGATGATGATGATGATGTCCAATAGCTACCGTAGCAAAAAATCGATAATCGAAAAATAATGAGCCGTCACGGGACGCTTGGCAGATGTGAAACATCGAAATTATTTTTAACAAGTCATATGCATAAAGAAACAGATTACGACAGGAACTAAATATGGCATAATGAAAAAATAAAATATTACTAATTTTCTCCAGAAAATGACTGTTCATTTAATATTAATTTTCATTAAATAAAAGAATAAAAAATTCAGAAATTTGTATAAATTGCCGCATAGCGGATGTGTCGCTACACACCGTACACACTACTACACGTATATAAACCACCATATAGCGTGGCGACTCGTCGCCATGGCAACCGTCGGTCTTACCCGCGGCTGTAGATGTTTCACATCAAAAATCCGCCTCTCAATCTTCGTTTGGGCTCTTGTTTGACTTTTTGATAGCATAACTTTATACATATTATGTACCGTTTAAAAGTAAATTTATAATAGTCCTTTAAATACAACATAAGAATTGATGTTTTCCAATTGACGCCACTTGTTGTCGACCCATGCATACTCAACACCGGTTCAACGGAGGCAGGGCTGAGAGCCGTCCCCGCGTATTCGAACCCGTATCGATCTCTGTAATCGTCTGAGGATTTACTCATTGCTTTATAAAAACTCCAGTGAAACGTTTAATATTGTAATTTGTGAGGTGTGCTCAGTTACACGCCGACGCCCCGCTCCCGCCCCGCTCCCGTCCCGTGCCCGTCACGCACCGCCCTGCTGCATTGCACTGTATTGTCTCGTTTTACAACTGCTTGATTTCGTTTGCTCCCTTGACTTGTAAATTCATATATGGATAAATGTAGTTGTTCGGAACGTAGTGGCTTTTGATTATATAGATTAAGCGGTACGTGAACCGATAAAAGGAGAATTTTCTTTGCAGGGATGGTCGGTATCCTAGGCAGCGTGAGCTACTTGGAGTTCGGCGAGAGCATGGAATACGGCGTGCACCATTTCTATCCGCCGCCGCCGCCCTACCCGCCCGCGCTGCTGCCGCCGCCACTGCCCAACCTGTCGGCGCTGCAGCACGCGCCCAACGCGCCCGCCCTGCCGCCCGCCCTGCAGCCCGCCCTGCCGCCGCACCTCGACCACAAGTAAACGACGCCGCGCGCCGCTTCTCTTCTCGACCCAAACTATGTGTGAATAACTATACTGTGATGGAGTTCAACCGTGCTCTCATCATTTCTCACTTTTTACCTCATAGGAGCTCCTTTGAAAATTATACATTTGTTAACTTTCTCCCCCTTGGCCCTCACCGCGTTTCTCTGATGTAGCTGGTATCAGTTTTGTGAAGTCATAACCTTGAGATTGTTGACAAAAACCTCTCTAGCCGAATTAAAACTTTTCATGATTGTTTACCAGCTCATCCAGGAAATAAATTTTTGTGAATATCTTATATCGAAACGAACGAACGAAACTTGATTTACCGTCAAAAGTCCAAACGGCCACTGACCACGGTATGTGGACATGTTGACTTTGTACATCATGTTAGGACAATATTTGACATCCGTCAGTTTGGAACTTCTTTCTACTGGGTTTGTGACGTAATTATTGTAATAAAAAAGATCCCATGAAAATTAACATCAAAATGTAAATATACTTTAAAAAGCACACATAATTTCGGTCGTTGCAAGAGTGTGTCTATTCTCCTACGACAAGAGCGCTATAGTAGATGTTCTATATGGAAATTTACCCTGCATACTATGACTTTTTTTTCGTCGAATAACTTACGTGCGAACTGCTCTAAATAACGAATTCGCGTTGGTAACGAAATTAATAATTAAAATCTCCTTCTGTCATAGTTTTCAAAGTTCTTAACAAATGCTCTTGATTTTCTTCTACTGAGATGAATGTCTAATGACTGTTTCAACTCAGTGTTCCTGACTCGGTTCCTATTTAACGAAGTCGCTCAGTCTCCCATATCTTTAGATAATTTCATATAGAATATCTACTTATCTAGTTTTTTTTTTATTTTAATATTATCAACAAATTTTGGTATGTAATTTTGACAAAGAAAATTTTACAATATCTAAGTATAAAACAATTTGTTCCGATTGCAATGTTGTGTGACTGAAAAGTGAGATATTTAAAAAAAATGCAATAGGGTTTGTAACATCGTATTATGAATCCAGTGTGAGTGAAATGAGTTAACTAAAATTACTAATTAGCGTCGGAATGTACTACACTCCTCTGCCAGCACCTTCGGGGATTGCAGGCGTGATGGTACGTTACGTCATTGTGAAATTAAATAGGTGACCGTACGCGAGCACTTTAAGCCATGTGTTTCCGCCACAGTGACGTACATATGTACAACTCACGGCTTTACGTTCCGTAGAAAACCAATAAAAATATAGGGAAAGTAAAAAAAATCTCAAAATGCTCAAAACGTCATAGCATGTTGCAAAAGGCGCACAGTATTGCAAGCGGACAAGTAATCTCGCTTTAATTTTCCCGTTGGTGGTTATCGGGTCTTGTCCGATTTTTATGTAAAACATCCTATATATTTAATTTTTGTTACTTATAAAAACTTAAGTCGGTATGTATGTATTGTATCCTCCTGGTATATATTATAGTTTGTCTAGTGATTGGAAAACAACGACTTTGCTCATCGAAAATGGTATACGATTTTGCTACTGTCCGGTTTGATGTTTATTAGGGCTGTGTGAATGTGGGAATTTACTGGAAGAATTCGATACGATTTGAATGGAATCGAATAACATCGAATCATTCGATTAAAATTCCCGAAATTAATTTTATAATTTTGTTCTGTTTTCGCGCAGTCCGAGCATGGATGTAGTAGACAGATGGCGAGCCAGCATTTACTTTGCATTTAATTGTTCCAAGTGTGTGTAGTCACGATGGGGCTATATACGTCTTCTATCCCCGTCTTCAACCGTTACGAAGACACAGTGTAAATGAAATAAATCATATTTAGAAACTGATTGTGATCTCATTAGACGTTTAAACTGGATACTTTCAAATGTAACTCCACACGATATTCAGGCTGACTTGGCCTACTTTGTAGTTCCTCCCATATGTTGTTATATCTCCTGTAATAACTGCGCTTCGTGCAAGATTGTGTTCCTATAGTCAACATGAAACTCAAAATGTGAAATTGAAAGTATACAGTAGATTATTTGTCGTAGACACCGTAAGGTTCGCCATCGCTACGCTTAGTATTGTAGTAAGCTTTATTTCACGTACTGTGCTATCTATGATTCCCAAAACAAGTCAATTAACAAACAATCTATACGAGAGAAATAGCTCAAGTCACAGAAGTTTTGTTTATAGAAAATTTGATGAAAATGGTAGTATACAAAATATTTTTAATACACCGGTTTTTTGCATACAAATGTAATATTTTTCATGATGACAATTTTTTCGTATGGATAGCACAGTACATGATTGTTATGTACTCTGTATTATTTAGGTTCTACGTTTATTAACCAAACTTTATTTATACCGAGATATCTCCACTCAGTCTTATTTATTTACTTTATAAAAATATGTTCGTTTCATTGGTTTTCAACCGAAATATTATGTGTTATTGTGTTGTGTCGTGTCTAGGACTTAAAATTTGAAAAATGAAAAAAAAAATGTGGACGAATAAAGAAAACCAGAGGAAATATTACAAAGTACTTTGTAACCGTATTTATAAAGAAAAACTTATAACCTGCGGGTAGGAGATAAATGTTTGTTACGAATATTATTATTATCGAAATTCAGCGATGTTGCATTCAATGTGTCGACTAGATAGACTCAATGTTCAGTCTAGTATGAACTAAACAGACTATTGAGCCGATATTAGACATGTCTGTATAATTTATGTCGTATAAAGGTGTTAAAAATGCCCGATGTAGAAAAAAAATTAAACATTCCAACCAGTGTGTCTCTTACTGGCACTTTTCGTTTGATGTTTGGACCAATATTACTTTTAAGTCTTTTTATCTCGTTTCCACTTTAGCGGCAATATGAGCAGCGTTTTCGCAGCGGGGGGAAAACGGATATTGAAAGGGGGTGGGGGAGCTTTGTTTTTCTATACATATTTGATAGTAGTAAATTTAATATATGCATACAGTATAATTTTTCGACAGATGCAAACTGAAGTATTTTCATTGGGGCCGTTTTAATGAGGACAGATTAAATCGGAAGACTTGTTGGAAGTCTCTCTATCGCGTGTTAAACTGTATCGTGCTATTGTTGTGGGCTGTATCGAAAGCATAATGTTTGACAGTTCTTTCAAACTGCCAATATGTCTGTTTGGTGTTAACCGTACTGTACGTAAACCGGATATGTCAAACCGCTGTGGAAATACTTTATTTTCTGTAAATTTGAATTTAACATTTATATATCCAAGTGTTCATCGGTGCTGCAAAACATCTTAGGGGACAGGGTAGGGTTATCCGGATATTTTTGTAGGCGGCGGAATTATTCGTCTGTATAATTACGAGGCAACGTGTATCAGGACCTTAAGTGAGGCGAAATCCAAATGTAAGGCGATGTTATAATAATAGTAATAACTAGTAAAGGAGCTTTCACACGCGCTTGTAACCCGTTGATAGTATGAGCGACTTGCCAACCGACGTGAACGGTATTGAGTTAACGCGAACCTCTTTATCACTTGTGTAAGAAAGCAACGGTAGGACAGTATTTACATATGAGAATTTTATTGATATACGGGTATGTATCTACATGCAAAACTCGACCTGATGACGCATTCGTAAACCGTTTCTGCAAATGTATCTTTTTTTTTCAAAATAACGTCGAAAGTCGCTTGTACCGTCAATAGGTAAGACATCCTAGTTGTATGTGTAAGTACACAGATCTCAATCACTCCCTGGATCACAAAGCATGCACCTCCGAGCAGTAATTGTTAAGGTGAGCGCCCAAAAGCGAACATAACCGTTTGATCTCAAAACTCGTGAATCTCGGTGCTTGGATTTAAGGCACTTTTATTTATATGGCCGCAGGCCGCAAACAGGTAACATGATGTGAAAATTTAAAGTATTTAACTGTCGTTTTAAATTGTTTATTTATTCTAAAAGTTGCATAACACGCGGTGCGTGTAAAGCTAACCGTGTAACGATTAATTCTGTAGATGGTAACTATGGATGGTAGCTAGTTAAATGACAAAATTTTATATTACGTCGTGTTTGTCTACGGGAACAGATCTGACTACATTTGCTAAGCGAACAGATCTAGTCGTTGCATTCATATACATACATACATATACAATACGACAATGTGACATTTGGGTTGCCAGAGCTTCGAGTCATTTCCCACATAGCATGGAAAACCTCTTCTCGTAACGTTCGATATCCAAGGTTCCAGAACATTCCCGGACAATTTTGTTCTTTTTGATCGTTTTAACCGAAGCTCATCTGTGTGGGGCAAAACTTATGTGAAACATGAATTAAAATCTGGCAACCACGAAATTTTAAGAACGACAGAACTGAAGCTGAGCTTTATTAAAGATATTTTGCTTATAGTTCTTGCAGCGTTTCCTTCAAAAGATGTGACATTCAAGTCAATGTCAACGGAAGTGAGGAAAGACACGAATGCTATAAAGTCACCAGCACTTTCCTGACCATTTCTACCTAAACGGTCCTCGCTACACTTCTATATTCATTGTGCCAAAACAAAAAAAAAAACAACAAAAATTTGTTATTTTATCTGCTTTTCAAATTACGGCTTGCCACTAGATTTAAAATTGTTATATTTTTGGAAAATTTTAAAGATCTCATCTGATATTTCCATAAAGAAAGAAATTTGTTTTAGTTTCATACTGACTTTAAAAAAAAAAATTGTGCACCTGTTGTATTTATTGTTCAAAACATAAACATATTCCCTCTTCAAGTGCAAGTGGCAACCCGGACCTGTAATATATATTATATTCTCCTTACATTTATCTTATCTTCTACATATTTATACTGTATTTTCTTTATAGGTATATATTTATAGGACATATGTATATCGATTCGGTTAAAGAAACGAGGCTTCCCGTAAACCTTCCATAGCGACGCAATATCAGTCAGGCAGCCTACAGCGTTTCTCTAGAACAGGTAAAGAACTATGTATTGCAAATCTGAAAATGTCATACTTTATACCAATTGAAACATAAAAACAGAATAAATTACGATAGGAAGTGATTTTAGGGCACTGTTTAAATATAAAAAAATCCCATTTTTTTCTAGTTTCGTTTGTTCAGTGATTGCAAGCGCGACTACCGATCGAAAGGTCCTGGTTTCGCTTCTCGGGTCGAGTATTATTGGATTTTTCTATCTTCAAACTTCCAGTAATATGGCTCGGAATCTGGATCTGTGCCCGGTACATGGCAATAGGTTCACCTACCCCATAGAAGGACGTAAACGTAACTGGTGAAACTCGGGAGTATACATTTCTCTGCCTACATTTTCGGGGATTCTAGACGTGATGTCACGTGATGCAAGATCTTTTACAATCTTATTTGAAATTCGAAAGATAACTTCAGCTAAACAGCGTAGCCAATGCCGGGTAAGAGTTATATTTAACCCATTTATATTTAAACTTTAAGGCAGCCTTAAGCAATTTTCACCACACCGATAAAATATGGAGGTTCCACTTGTAAGCCTCATTCACAAAAACATCCCAACTGGCATATCATCTACAGCAACAAGTATATAACATAAACATCGCATATATTTATATTTTTGTGATTTCGATAGAAAAGATCGTACGACCTCATTTTGACATTTGTTCGGGTGCGCAACATATCACTCATATCAACGAACCAATAAAATATCCAATTCAAAAGAAAAGTCAAAACCGAATTATTACGTTGTTCGCTGACGAACTAATTTAAACAAACAAGCGATCTTTTTTCATTGAAAACTACTGATTTGGTTGTTTTTATATTCAGTGTATATTTTAAAATATATTGTCGTTTCGTTTCCACGTCGCACAGTACTTTATAGTCGATGATTTTTCGCGTTGTGTTGTCTATTATTTTTGATTTGACTAGTATTCGGATCGTGTTATCAACTAAATATTATTAATTTTATTTTCGTACCTTTTGTGTGTATGAAGCGTTGGCTGTGATGACGTAACAAGGCGGGAGTTCGGCAGTTGCCGGTGATAATCTTGCAGGTAATTATCTGAAGGATTGTACCTACGTAACGGATAAATTTGTGGATTGTTCGAGTAAAGATTCAGTGTGTCCTTGATCTATAAACAATTTGTCTCAATCCTATTGTTTTTGTAAAAAAAAATGTGTAGTTACTGGCTCTTGAGGTCTACGCAACGGACCATAAAGTTTTAGTTTTTTTTTTAATATTATGTGATAGATTGACATTTGACTTTGATTCATGAATCGCTTTTTTTTCATATGCTTTTTCGAGTCCGACCATTGTATGTATTATTACTGTTCCAAGACTTAGTGCACTGTTGTCAGCATTTTTTAACATCTATTTTTCGATGACTTCCTAAATGGACTGAGGTACATTTTGCTGTGGTCAATTTAGGTAAAAAAGAACGTAATAAAAAAAGAAATGATGACATATATTATTGAAAAAAATCCCGATTATTACCTCTAAGAGTTATCGGTAGCTGTTGATATAAGTTTGGTTTATCGAAATTAGCACAGCATTTTCGGCAATAGATAAGGGTGGATTTATTTTTGTTGCTAATATGGGTCGTGATTTTTAATGCTTGATTGTTCTTGGAAAACTAATCGCGTAAAGAAAATCTAAACCATTAAAGCGTTTTGTTTAAAAAATGTGTTAAATTTAAATATAGTTTCATGGTCAATGAGAGCATGCAGTTTGCAAAATATATACTATCAAGCATTATGAATCTCGCCCTTCAATATTGATTCAGTCTTTAAGGCTGTTATCCTAAAAAAACTACCATTACTTTAGTTTTGAACTATTCCTCACTATTTCTGCGTTACAAACTATACCTGTCACATATTATTTAAGAATATTGAACCTGTGTAACAGCGGCTATATTAAAGTCTATATTTAAAATTCACAAATGTTAAACGTACCTAGTAGATTGTGTGGTGTAAGTCATTTCGTGTTTCAGTATTAGTTCAAAAAATTATTAGGAGTTAGACATTTACGTTAGTTGTTAATTATTATTTACGTAAAATGCATAGACTAGTGTTATTTTTTTTAAGTGTACCATCAGATACTTTAAGTTTCGTATAAGAACTATAAATACTGTGCCTATGATTCATTTTAGGCTTTTTTTTTCATTTTTTTTGCGTAAAAATTGGAGCGATCTAATATTCTACAGCCAAATATCAATTCATCAGGTTTTACAATTGAGTTGAGATGTATTCATTATTTTAATATATGTATATCTTTTCAATATACAGTTGTAACACTACGCTCAAAACAAAGTTCAAAGTCCAAGTTGAGACCTTATTTGTATTGTCTCCAATTTCCATGTAATAAAATGAACTGATTTCCTCCTTTTGTCTTTTATTTTTTCTATTTCTGTATAATGTTTGTACGTGGTACTATTAGCCACTCATGTGTTGCGCAATGCAGTTATACGTAATCTATTTCGCGTGATTAACATTTTCTACGGACTCTCTGCGCTCTTCGCTCCAGACCACGTCTACTCCAATGGTTATGGGTTCTATGGAAGCCGCGCCATAATAAAGATAGCGCACGAAGCCTTCCAGCTGGGTGGCGTGGCGATATATGCAATGGCTGCCGGCAGTTGGATGCGAAGAGCTGGAGATCGAGCTCAGTGGCGTGTTATTGGAGAGACCTATGTCCAGTATTGGACGGAAGTAGGCTGATGATGGAATTGGCGTTTAGACCAGCATATACCTATGTATGCCTGCTTTTTTGTAAGAATTATCGTCATATTGAATATTTATATTGGTGTTTAATTTACTTTACTAAATTACACGTAGGCACAGCATTGTTCTATGTCGTGAGAAATTAATCATGTCATCTGTCATCAAATGTCATCGAAAGAAATTTTGATTGACGTGAAAACTGTTTTATTTCGTAGAGTTAATCTGCAAAAATAAATATTATGAGATAGTTCTCCCATGTCGGATTTATACAGTACAGGAGTTTAATCCCTGTTTTGGAACTGGAAATTAAAAAATTGAAATGACTTACACGAATTAATCAGCACAGGAGTTTATTAAAGTGAAATATAGGAAGATAATAGATTTGCGATGGCGAGCGCGAATTCCATAATGATAATTCAAGGCTTCATGAAACAAGTCATTATGCACAGGTGGCTATATTAATAGGTACTAAGAGTTTAGTAGAGTCTAATTTACAAAAAGTTATAAATACATATGTGACATAGGTACTATCCCACTGTCATTATAAATATTGCATCGCATGATTTCTACAAATTACAATAGAATAAAAGTCGTTCAAAATTGTAGTATATCATCAAACGATTATATTAATGTTTGGCCTTTTTGTCTCTAATACGTGGAAATTACTCGTCAACTCATTTATATGAAATATTTGACGGATAAGATTTTGTGCTAAAGAAATAAAAATACATATACCTTACGTTTAGCATAAGTCAAATATCAATTGCCGCCATTCGATGTAGAAACGGGAAAAAGAAAAAAATATCTACTAGACATGTTTAGAAAACAAAAAATGATGCGCTCGCTCATAACGTGATCCTGCAGCAGTATCGAATTATCATGAACATTAATCAAATTTTATTGTATTTTATTATACAACACAGTGATTTTGTTATATTAATTACCTTGTTACATTATAATCATTGGAAACTGACGTTGGTAATTTACAACTCAACGTAAAATGGAATTTTACTTAATTCATATTTAACAATACAATGTCAAATTGTCATTTAACGAGAGATGACAGCCATGACATTATGAAGTAAATAAAATCATCGCATGTCCATTCGAATATTAACATTCAATCAGCCTGTGACTGGTTAACCACTATTGTCATATGAATACACTTAGTACGTGAAAGCTGATTAAAGAGATAAATAATGAGTACTCTACTATTTATGATAGACAACAGCTCATTTAGTATCCTTCAGATAAGTAGCGATTAAAGTCATCGAGATAATTTTATTAGGTGTCTCTTTATACCTTGACTTCTTGACGATTGTTATCTAACAATATTGTCTATACATTATCGAGTTGCTTATTAGCCATTGACATTAAGGACGTTATTATAAAATATGCAATTGGACGGGATGTAATACAGTCCGGTGCTGAAGTGATATAGTTTAGTGACATACCGGCATGTCACGATCACGGCTCGGTACTCACAGCCAATAATGAACTAGTAACAGTTCGAGTCGAGAATTGGCTGGACGCGTCAAATGTAAGCCTTCTTTTATCAATTGTAATCATTTAATTTATTTTTTACATGTAGTCGTTATTTATGAAAATTATATTGTTCTATATTTTAAAGATCGAACAAATATATGAAGATAGTACGAACTACATTATTTCACACTGGAAAATATAGACATTTGATATTCATTCAGTAGAATAAGCATTGTCACGTGTCTTCTTCTTTATTTGCGTATGAGTTTGACACTGGCAGTATAGAATTAATAAGCACATGTTCTATATCGGTATAGAGTTAAGCATTGGTATTTTCTCTGAAGGGTACGACAGTAAATACCTCTCTAGTGTTGCCATATTTACTTTTATTGAACTACTATAATAATTGCACTAATAATTTCAATGTGACGACTAAAACTAAAGACTAACATGATATATGTGGCTTTTTCAGTTCTTAATTTCAATAATTAAACAATATATTGATGTCGGTAAAAGTTGAGAAAATTACTAAATCTCTAGTCCTGGGCGAGGGACCACATTGGGATGATCGGCAGCAAGCGCTTTTCTTCGTCAGCATCAGCGAATGCACCATCCATAAGTATGTCTTAGCTACTGGGGAGCATACTAAGACTAAACTTGGTAAGAAGTTTTTGTAGTAACAATTTATTTATGCATCCATTATTCTCTCACTCTACCAGACACGTTTAGCGAACAATTCATCTTTTAATAGTCTCATAATTTTCGGATAATATTATCAGCTATCCGCTGCGTTTTGAGGTTTTCAGTGAAAAATGCTTTATTTAAGTACCTATTCCTTATCATTCCTTCATACTTGTTATTGTGCCAATTATGATAAATGGTTATACGATGATTATGATAAATATATGCAAAATAATATATAATACCTATCTACGATAAACGGAATACAAGGATCAAATATTTCAGATTTTATGTCAATAGTAAAAACGCACTGTGTGCTTGTTTTTGGTGTTTCCTTATCATGAATGTTCTAATTAAGTACGTATACTTATGTAAAAGTATGCTCCAAGTTAATAAGAAGCTCATCTTAAAACGTAACGTCACGCCTGTAATCCCCGAAGGGGTACGCAGAGGAGTGTACTACACTCCCACGTTTCACCAGTTACGTTTTAGGTCCCATGAAATAGGTGCTGAGAAGCTCAACTTTTAAAAATAAATATTATTAATTACCAGTTGCGTTGGAAATTGACATCAATATTTAATCTATATATGTATACATATATGTATATAATTTTGAATTGGTGTGAGCGTAAACAGACAGTGCAGAAGATAACTGGCTGTCGGTGCGATGTGTTCAAGCTCGCGGAAAAATAATTTACAGCAGGTCACTTCCGGTACCAATAGCGGAAACATGCACTTCCAATTACAGTTAAATGTACTTTATAAAAACTGCGAGATATATGCTGAGAAACTGCGGTGCCTATGAATACAAAAAAAGTTGATTACTTTTCCAAGAGATGGTCTATTCGTTATATTCCGAAAAGAAGCACTTATACGAGTATATTACCTACTAATTGTGAAACAAGCCGGTTAGTAGCGACATCTGCGAATTTTGCTTTCGGTAGTTACATTGAATTAAATTGAAACGAAAAAGTTACATTGAATTGAATTGAAACGAAAAAGGTCCCTAGAGCGTTTTTATTCTGTCAAAGAAGAGGAAATAACAAAATATTAAAAATGTCTATCGATATATCTCCATGCAATAGAAAAAAAAATTGTAACGTGCACACGTGTGAAGTCTGTAAATTTCCACTCGGACAGCGTGACAAACTTGGTTTGACCTGAACACTTCATATGTCTCATTTCATAATTTCAATATTCGCTCAATATACATTGTATTCGGCTAGTTTTCTTTACAGTTTGAACATAGAATATGATATTGCTATAACCTTTTACTTACGGAATAATAGTTCTTAAGCTATGGTAATTTAAAACTATCAAAGGAGTGCGTACCGACACGTGATTAGGTTGTGTTGCATGTGTACAAAAAATAAATTATTTTGTGTATTTATTAAAAAAAATTCTAACTGTCAGAGGAGAGCCGATTCTAGCAGGATGTAAAAGTTAATGATGATCGATGATTAGTAATTAATGATACGCACTTACTTTTGATTTTTTGCCATAACATGTTCGGAACGATCAAAGCGTCGACATTGATGATAACACTCGTAGGTACATAAAATGTTGTCGAAATTTTATCCTTATTGCGGGTAGGTTGATAACGCAAAATAGCTCATATTTTATTATTCATAATTGTTTTAAAGGATCATTAAATAGAATAATATGGCAATAGGCTCATCGCCTAATCCATAATGGGACGTATAACGTAACTGGGGAAACGTGGAAGTGTCTTCCTGTCCGTCCACTTCTCTGCCTACGTCTTCGGGGATTATAGGCGTGACATTAGATTATAAAGTAGAATAATATTCAATTCTACCTATCGACGAATACCACAGTTTATTGGAAGTAATTTATTTAGTAGGTATTATGTGGATCTTCTCAATGTCTTGTGTATAATCTGGATGTGAATACATTAAAAACAAATGAATTGTGTAAGAAGAACTAAAATTGGCGCCTTTTATTATATATTTGTGCAATTTCCAGATGGACGGGTAGGATTCATAGTGCCTGTAGAGGACACCATCGACCAATTCGTGGTGGGAGTGGAAAGAAATTTTTTAGTCGTGGAATGGGACGGGAAGGAGGGTAGCAGAGTTGAGATCGTAAAGAACTTCGGTGAGGTGAATCAAGACAATCCCACCACGAGGCTCAACGATGGGAAAGCTGATCCTCGGGGGCGGCTATTTGCAGGTATGTGCATATTAAAATTGGATTGAGTATCCATTAAATAAAAAAATGATAAATTTTATTAGAAATTACAGTATCTCGCCAAATTTTGACAAATATGACATTTTAGGTACTATGGGCAAAGAAGACCCGCCAGGCAACTTCCAGTTAGACAAAGGTTCGCTTTTTCGAATCGATGAGCGAGGTCTTGCAAAGGTAATTGATCGTGTAAGTCTCTCCAACGGTCTCGCGTGGGATGTTGAACGGAAGGCTATGTACTTCGTCGATTCTATGGAATATAGCATTAGCAGATATGACTATGATGTGGACACTGGAGAGATAAGTAAGTAATACTGAACGGTAGTTGAATTTTCGAGGTAGTAGTCTTTAGCCTAGGGAATTATTATAAAGGTACTGGCGCATTATTGTGAGGTACATCCATGTTCGATTATTCCACGTTAGGTTAGAACAAGGAGTTGTAGAACTTAACTGTCATAATGACACTCGTAATATAAAACAAGTGCAGTTATCCGATGTGTAAGCTGCGTCGTACTTTCGGCTTGTCACAACAATATTGTTTTCAATATCAACAATATTGTTAGTAAAAATTGTGAAGTTACATAATGTACTACAATGGAGTAATCAATATTTTTTATTTCAGCTAATAAAACTTGTGTTTTTGACTTCAAGAAAAATGGCCAAGAAGGCATTCCAGACGGTATGACCATAGACACGGACGGTAATCTATGGTTGGCAGTTTTCAACGGTTCATGCGTTGTAAAAATTGATCCTCAAACCGGGAAAATATTGCAAAAAGTTCCCATTCCGGCCCTTCAAGTCACCTCTGTGACGTTTGGCGGTCCCAATTATGATATTTTGTTTGTGACAACTGCCAGTATGAATATTGGTGGCGTTCAAAAACCTCCTTGCGGATCTATTTTCATGGTCACCGGGCTCGGCGTCAAAGGACACCCAAATATTAATTTTAAATTACCTTAATACCAGCTGATGCATCTTATTTACGCTGAACATTTGAGAAAAGATCACGGTACGTGTGAATTCAATTATTTAAAATGGCGATTTCAAGCAATTGTTTTCTTGCTTATAAAGGGAGTTTACAAATCTAGGGGCTAATTTATAATATAAGTATGTCGGTAATGTAAATTAAAATTTTCGTTATAAAAAAATGCCAAATAAATGTTGTATGCAATCCGTTTAATTAATTTGATTTTCTTGCACTAATGGTTTTCAAGCGCCGGCCTGTATGGTCTGTCCATGGCCAAAGCCAATGTGGTAGACATCCAAGGAAACTTTACATGTCACATATGGGAAGATTTTGAGTAGTCGATCAGTTTTATTCTATTTATGTATATAACAGCCGTTAAGTCAACTGGAAGTAGTCTGTGGTATTAGTCCGACTTAAAATTTTTAGCTAATGTGGTGACTTATGTTGCACGAAGAATAAGGTCTGCTTCGTTGGTTAAGTAATTGCAAATGCGACTGTTCATCGAGAGGTCCAGGTTTCGACCACCGGGTAGGGTTCTATCGGATTTTTACAAATTCTAGTAGTACTTCGGAGTTTTGATTTGTGGCCACTATATGATAATACGGTCCTTCCCTATTCCATGGTGGGACGTAGAATAGTATAATAGGACAATCGTGGGAGAGTACCACAAGAGAGAATAAGGTCTTATTAGTTAGGACTAATTTTGACCTGAAATAAAATTGCACAGACGAGGTTCCGGCCTAGTGCTTATTTGAGAGAAAAATACTGATACACAGTCATACCATTACAAAAAGAAGAAACATAAATATAACACAAACTAATTCTTAAATGCTAAAAGAACATATACATATATCTTATAGAATCAAATGTGGTTCTCCGAATGAAATCATACCGTCACAACCAATCATGTACTTTCGAAATTGATTTGGAAGTAGTAGGCATTCACCGGTTCTGGATCGTGAACGAGAACCGGTAAATTCGTCTGAATTTTTGTGGGTTTTCTGCTGTGCTTTTGGGTTCCATGGCAAAAAAAAAAGTTTGATATCAAAATGGGGGTTTTTGGCCATGCCCAATCGATCGCAAGCGTCCGTTTTTTGATATCTTAAATAATTACAAAGTTAGCTTTCACCAATATTGTGCTCCTAGTTCGTTATCTAATGACCTCATTATTTCATTAAGTCCATCCGGCCACGCGTCCCTCATTCACAATAATAACACAATAGAATGTTTTTCTTACTTCCGCCCGTCCGCGGCCCTCATTTACAATAATAACACAATAGAATGTTTTTCTTACTTTTTATTTTTAATCAAAACGACTCTTAAATAATTCAAGTATTTTCATATCGTTCAATAATAATCCTCACCGAACAAGTGTAAAAATTCGTTGAGCGATTTATCATGATATCTATAGTAAAAGAATGTAACACTATATTCTCCACAAACAGAAGAAAAACCGTGCTGTATTCTCTATCTATTAACGTCCCAATGCCTTGCATTTCTTCTCAAAAAGTCTTTATGATCACCTGTCGGCGGCTTACCGTAAGAATCAAAATACTGACTGAAACCATTCCGATCTATGTGTAGGTATATACTAACCTTATAATATTTATGGAGCAAATAATATATGTATTTGCCGGTTGTAGTCGAGTGGTCTTAATCTGTGTAATAGATGACTATTCACAACACAGGAAAAAATATACAAAAATGAATCATCTAACGTTAATGAAGCGCACTTTTTAATTAGTATAGATGTCAATAAAAATGTTTTCTGCTTCTTTCATACATGTATCTACATAAGTAATAAATAAATTAAAAATAAGAATACGACGATACAAGTCTATTCTAGATTTGCAGTTAAACAAAACCTTTATGTTTTGTGCAACCTGCTGCGATTTCATTTTACATTTTCGCATTCGATTCTTGTAGAATTAAGCTGTGTTTTATGGGGTGCAAATATTTCACAGGCGAGATAAAACTGCGAATTCAATATTTTCTGTTACATTTCTGTGTCTCAATGCTTTTGCTTTACAGTTCAAACTGAAATTAAAATTGTCATTGAAAATACGCAGAACACATTTCGATATAGTATTTGAAGTAGGTAAGCACATATGTGAAGATTTTATAACCTCAAAAAAAGACGTAAGTGCCCAATATTTCCAAATGACAAAGTCTAAAGATTCAAAATAAATAGAGTTTTTATTATATACTATAGGAAATATACTCGTATATAAAACTGGCTTTAAATTCATTGAAACATGCCTAATATCTGGTAAATTACCGCTTAAGCGTTTCTATTAAACTTACTGTAATCAACTTTTATAAAACAAAAAAGTCCTTTACTATATTTGAATTACGTTTATATTTAAGCAAGGATATAACGCTAAGCGACACACATATCAGTTTTTCAAAATGGTGTTTTTGGCAGTCATAGGATTTTTCAGTTAGTTTTTAAAAAAATACGACTCGTCAAAATATCGCCGCTTCGTCATTTGTCATGTTCTGACATTCATCTGACGCGACGTAATACATATTTGATGGCTCTGCACGGCACAATCAGACGATTTGTCAATTCGTGTCATAGGTGGAGTTTTGTTACCTCTTTTTGTGAGTTGATTTATTTTAGTGACACACGACATAGACTTGAAACTCACAATCCAGTGCCTTGTCAGGTTTTCCAATTTCAAATTTCGTTCGATTACAATTTTCCTATTTCAAATTTTTGTTAGTTCGAAGCTTTCTATTTTTGTGAGATTATGAACGAAATAAAGTATTCGACGGAGAATCGGAAGTCTTGTTTTCCGCTTGCAATGTCTTTGGCAAAATCTTTGTTTGGGATTCTATCTAATAATTTATGACGATCGTTTGACGTGGTAATTTCAGTTTTACTGTTACGATGTGTACAGACGAGCGGCTTCTTGCCAAGGATGTATCTATCCTGTTATCTATCTACAGGGAGAGGTTACGGGAGAAATGGGTATTGGGCAACTGATGCTGATGTCACATTCGAACGACTTTTACCGCGTATCTATGTGTGCCGTTTTAGGTTTATATTATAGGCGAAAAGTTTGATTGATTAAATGAGTTCCATTGACAATATTATTACTTACATAATATGAGCAATACATTGTGTTTTTCAGAAGTCTATATTTTAGAAAAAATAAACATTTAAATAAAATCCTTCAATATTCAAAGCAAATACTTTTCTAGAAGACTTGTATTCTTTATAAAATGAAAGAAGATCGCTAAATTGATCGTTGGCGCTGATTCGTAGAACTAGAAGAAAACGCTTTTTTCTTTTCCATTTCTTAGAAAACGACAATGATGTTGCGCCTTTGAACACTCTTACGATATTGACTCCTAAGTAATTTTGTACAATGACCGTAAGCCAATATTAGTCCTGGTGTATTGACTAAAGCCATCGACTGTTCGAGAGAAACCGCTGGTTTAAAGTTATACCGCTCGTGTAGCATTTTTCTCGAATCTTCTATCACGAAACTAAGATATCAAGCTACAGAAGCTAGTATTGACAACGAGAAATCTGTGTACAAAAAGACTATTAATGTCTGTAAGAAATAAAAAACTTACATCAAAGAATATTTTAATACGAATGATGTTTCCAATTTTTGTATTTTAATTGCCCCATAGACCGCATTTTACTTGTTCGAGTATAAGAAAGCAGTCTTTAACATGATCGACTAAGACGTGAGCGTCCACTCAGTGGGAATATTAAATTGATTACTGGATTAGCATTAAAATAGGAAAAGTACCTATGTCAACAAACGCGCCACAAACATTTGCAGCGGAAAATTTAAAGTTGCATGTTCGTTATCACTTAAACTGAACGGAAATTCAAATTAGCAAACGGAAGAGGAAAAAAAGCAAACGCAGACCGGAAAATTAATAAACGCTCTGCCAACTGAGATGTTGCTAATTTATCTACTGGGAAACATTTTTTATTACACTAGTGGAGTTTATGCGATTTTCCTTCGTTGAGATTTGTAAGCGTTTTTTTCGCAATGTTCAGTTAATTAGCAAGAGAAATGCTGAAAAATTAAACATATTATATACTATGATATACATATATACTATGATATATATATATACTATGATATGTGTATATGTGTGTGTGATGGTGTATTTTATGGTTATGGTTTAAGACTTTATTTCTCTAAAGAACTTACAATAAATTCACTTACAGAGAAATTAAACTTATAAACAAAACGTATTTGTACCGATTGGCATAGCGTCGAATAACAATGATTGCAAAGTACAACTATAGGGAAAGAAGAGAAACTTTAACAATTTATAAGGTAATAAACAAAAATTCAAAGTCTAAGTAACAGATTATAAGCGGGTAGTGTAAATAAATGCTGTCTACTTGTGAATATACGCTTGGCAAAGTAACGGCCAATACGTAGCGGTTATATTTTTTTCATTCTAAAATATGTATAATTTTACTAACAAACGTCATTGTATATGCACAAATTAAATAAAGGTGTTTTATATATTTTAAACGTTACACCAATAAAATTACGGCTCCTGTAGGTTTAACACGAATGCGTTGTTACCTTTGAGAACTAAGCTAATACATCTCACGTCGACATCTGTCTGCTGACAATGTCTGTCTGCTCAGCACATCCATCAAACTAAAACAATGGCATCGCTGATTATCTGCGCCTTGATTACAACTAATTTAGCAGACAAACCCTAGGTTAAGAATTAAAATATAACATCGAATAAATGACCAAATATAACAAAAATAACAAGAGTGTATAACATTATACTTAATACCAAAACTTCACAGCAAAAAATTTCCAATCTATATCCAACATCACAATTATATTCGTAACACAGATACAATTCTACTTAGTGTTAAATGAAGTATCAGTAGGAATATCGAGACGACAGCCATGATCAGCAGTAGAACGATATATGGGTTGATGAACAATAACCTCTCTCTACCTTCTCTTCTCCTGATCCTCTTTATAAAGGGTTTTCTATTAAGAACAGGTCGATGTCGTTTGGTTTCAGCTTCTGGGTCAGTTGAATGTTGTATGGGTGCAGGCCCAAATTACGACGCAAAATTCGCCATGTTGTGGTCTGCGACAGGTCAAGTTCTAGTGAGCGACGCGGAATTGACTGCCTCGGATTCTGTTACACACTCTCACGAACAGCGGCGATGTTTTCTGCAGATCTTGCGTTTCGTTGACGTACGGGTGTTGGCTGATTGTTCA
>DWJK01000235.1:0-25020 GCA_018248815.1 Croniades pieria auraria
TTGCTCGTTTAAAGGTATTACATTAGATATAATTATATTATGACCTCCGAAATGTTACATACTTTCCATTAGAATAATATTCATAAAGCATTTGATAACATTAGCATGGGGAACTTGTCGAAAGAGTAGCAGAGACAGTAAGAGTTTCTATTAACATCGATATCATTAAGTTAGTGGGAGACACTAATCTCGAGATATACCGGCTTCAGTCATGTTCAGCTCATCAGATCTTTCGCCACATTACCCTGTGCGATGGATAGCAGAGAGTAGGGACAAGGGGGGGGGGGGGAACGATTTTAATTTCAATGTATTGAGATACTCTATAAATCTTCTCTTTTATATTTATCCCAGCAAATAGGCAGACGGGCCATCTATGGGTAAGTGATCACCGTTGGATGGACATTTGCAACATCTGAGGAGTGGCCAATGCTTCCCTCGCTTTGAAGGAGAGCTCGGTTTGCGCTGTTTTATTTTCGCAAATTTTTCAAACACCGTCATTATGTATAAGGCCACTGAGTTCGTAGCATGTTGGCAATAAATGTTTATTTAATGAGTTTAGTGGAGCGGCGGCGCTATTTCAATTGCGTTTAACTATTATTATAAATATATAACTTTACGTTCGTTCTGGTATAAATTAACGGGTACCAGCGAGTGCTGTCAGTGGGTTTTAATAAAACTTTAGGCGGTGACAATTGCGGTGATGCAACGACATGCAGTTCATTTGATGTGCACCAGGATTATTTTATGGAAATCTGTAATGCGGTAAGCTTTGCGGGTCTCAAGGCGTTCTCCGCATCACGTGTCTCAATACGGTACGTTTTTCGAACCGCATCATGGTGCAGCGAACGAAGTTAATTATTTTAGAATGATACAATATTTTTTTGTCACAATTTAATGAATCGCATCAATTATTGTAAATATTAAAGTATTGTCAATGTAATTTATTAAAGTTCTTAATAGGCTCGTCACCTATTCTACTGTGGGACGTAAACGTAACTGCTGAAACGTGGGAGTGTACTACACTCCTCTGTCTACCATTTTATTTAAATATAATTACATTCTCAATCGAGGTAGAATTAAACGTAAGATCACGTCTGTAATCTCCGAAGGGTTAGGCAGAAGAGTGTAGTACACTCCCACGTTTGACCAGTTACGTTTACGTCTCATGGAATAAGTGGTGAGCCTATTGCCCTACACCGGGCACAGATCAGACTCCGGGTCATAACTAGAAATTCTAAATTGGAAAAATCCAATAATACCCGGTCCGGGATTAGAACCCAGGACCTCTCGACCGGCAGTCGCGCATGCAACCAATCGACCAACGAGGCAGTCGAGATTGAATTATTTCTTAATAATACCCGTAATATGTTCAATCTATGAATGGCGGCATAATTATGACTAGAATTGTCTATTATTAAGAGGGCTCGACTTTATTCCTCGCACTGGAGGAAATGACGAGAAACGCGGAAGTTTTTAATTGCTTCGAGTGTTAAGTTCAAAGCCGAGTGGCGTTGTTCGGTGAAAATTAAAATTTTCCCAAATTTCTAGCGACGTTCAATGACGCTGTTGTTTTGAGATTATTTCGCTACAATTTCGCAACAAAACCGTTAAGATAACAAAATGTGTTAAGATCATTTTGGAATGTAGATGTAACAACGAAATAAATTCTTCTAAACATTTATTATTACTAATTCTGTCTTGCGTAGATAATTCTTATGAATCCCCAAAGGATAAAAATGATTCATTTAATACTAAATGTATTAAATGAATGATGAGAATGATTCATTTAATACTAAATGTATTAAATGAATCATTCTCATCAACACCACCAACCCTTTTAACGTTGCACTACTGAATTTCCTCTCAGAATGGGAAAGGTAAGGCGATATTTTACCAGGTGGATTAAGTGTAGGTAAGTAGACTTCACGCACCTTAGAAAGCTTTGTAGAAAATTGAAAAGTGCAAGTTTTTTTGCTATGTTTTACTTCACCATTACATTAATTCACATTTAGTTTTAAAACGCACAAATTTTGTGAAGAATAGTGTCAGGATTTGAACGCAGAACCCCCGAAGTGGCAGACTGAACTTTAAACCACTAGGCTGGTACAATTTGCAATGAAGTGAATATTAAAAAAGATTAACAAAAAATTTTGGGACGTCTCCACACAGGACCACCTGACCTCAAATACCCACAAACTTATGTATACAAATAAATTATCATCATTTCTCACTCCCGGATACAGAACAAACACTAGTTTTCACGATAGAAATGTATATCCTCGGCGAAAATCGAATCAACGGCCCCCGTCTCAGCAGATATGATCACTAACTACTGGACCGAGTAATCAATAAATGAGCACAAACGTTTAATTTCCTATTTACACACTTGTTAGAACTAAAGTAAGACGGAATGCTTGCGAATTAATAACACTAAACAAGGGAATAAATGTAAAGCCTAATAACACTGAGAGGCGAAACTATGCGCAAATTAATTCGCATTAGCGCAGCATTTTGCATTTCGTTTTCACTTCAAAAGGTGGCTGGAATCGCCGCATTTTGTTACACAAAGGAATCCCGCTTTTAAATCTTGGGGCATAAGGTTCCTTCGATAATGTTAGTATCGCCACATTCCAGGTAATCCGCGCACAGAAATGCAGATACTTTCAGACAATTTAACTCGAGAACAGCGAAATGCACAGTTTATTCAGACGTATATATAAAATATGTCTAAGTCGGTTTGTAATACTGTAAAAATATTAGAAAATGTTGTTAAGATGATATTATGTGGTAATGGGGACCCTTAGGTATTCAGAGAAAAGGGAATTACTACAAGCGGAAAAAGCATTTTACTTCTAGATTAGTGTTTAGGGACAGTGCCGAGTTCGCAATGGATGTTAGCGATTTCAGTTATGTGACAGGATGCAGATTTTTGTATCATATTCCAAGTAATATTTTGAAGGTTTTCTTTCCCGCATGTTCCTTCTATGTTATAAAAATGTCAAGCGCTCTACCCGCTCGCTACTTCCATATTGTAAACAAATTCTAAAGTAGGTAGAGTTCCCAAAAGCGATAGAAAGATCTCTATCATTATTCCGATAAAGATGCTGAGTAGACGTTACTTTAGTACACACTTGGCAGCGCGCCGAGTGTGGGTCGGACTTAATCTTGAATATCTAAAAGGTTAGAGAGCGATAAAGAAAACTACTTAACATGCTTAAAAAATCTATAACATAATGCATATCTCTTGGGAGAGAACGTGTTTGAACTCTACATGGTACTGCCAATAACGTCTCTAGAATAATATTCTAAAATGACAGAGGATATTATTTTAGAACATTCTGGATGCTTTACGATCTTCTCGTCATAGTTCCTCTAAAGGTCATTTGGAAAATAAACATTCTAAAAGCCGAAGGAGATCCAGACTCACTTTTCTTGACTAAATACCTGCTGTGTTACAGGATTTGAACCCCAAATCCTTAGAACGGATAACTAAAATATAAGCAATTAGACTATCGGTTTTATAATTTAGTTTTGTCATATGAAAGCAAATAAAGACATTGGTCTTTCTGAGTTAATAGGGTTTTAACGTAGGGCACATGAGCCCTCCCGGGGATATTAAAAAATTAATGACTAGCCCCATTAACTTGTCGGATCGATGTCGAATCGATCGAGACGTTATTTTGACGTTTAGTTGCAAATAATTAATTAATGTAAAAACACATTTCATTCTTTCAATGGTTAATACATGCAATGGAGTATATGTGTAATGTTATTATGTTTAAAATTGTATTGCCTTCAGTAATGTTAGGAATAAATGACATGAAATCACAGAAGATTTCCAGGATTTGATTACCAACATCTCAGAATGGATAGCTAATATCAAAACCACTAGACTATCAACGCGTTATAAATTTGGTTTTGTTATGAAAGCAAATATAGTCATCGACGCTTCTAAGTTAATAGGCACTCGGTCTGGGGCACTTGAGCCGTTCCGGGGCTATAAATAAATTAATTACTAGCCCCATTAACTTGTCGGAGCGATGTCCAATCGATCGAAAAGTTATTTTGACGTTTAGTTGCAAATAATTAATTAGTGTATAAATACCTTTTGTTCAATGGAAATTATATTATTAATGGAAATTATATTATTGCTGGACATAGGCCTTGGGAAAGGCCTATGTCCAGCAGAGGAACGGAACAGGCTGATGTAATGATGATAATGATATGATGATGATGATGACAACCATTATTATTACTAAATATTTATGTATGTGCTTTAAATTAGATGCAGCTGTCTGCAAAAGCACTTAGTAATAAGAAGCTTATTTGGTATTCGTTACTTCTCACATTAAAACAGCATGAGTCCTGGGTCGGTCTGAAGGATGAAATAAACAATGAAAATGTTTTACGTCGAAAATAATATGGATACCTACATATGGATACCTACATATGGATACCTACATATGGATACCTACATATGGATACCTACATATGGATACCTACATATGGTTATAGCTTAGTTTAATTTATGGTGTAATTCTAAATGCCTGTGAGGAAAAAATATGTAAGACGAGTTATCGAAAAAAAATTGTTTGGATATGAGACACTTGTTTTGTGTCCAATATGACTTACGCCAGAACTGCTTTTAGTATCTTGTGTTTATTAACTCACTATAGTCATCATCGTCAGCCTCTAGATGTCCACTGCTGGACATAGGCCTGCCCTAATCGGCGTCACTTCCACCGGGGTCTCGGTAAAAGGAGCGTCGTTCGCCCTTCTACTCACTATAGTGATAAATCCTATTACGTTTACAAATGTTTGACCTTCATTGGTTGTGACATTCAGACCTTGTTTTACTGTTCCAATCAATTGGGTTACAGTTTCCGCGGAGTCGCCGTAACGAGATTTGACGGAGAATTGTCTGTCAGTTACAAAACAAAGGAACAAAGAGAATCGAAGCTCTATTATGCTATAATCTAGGTATTACTGATTGAGGCCAGTCTGTATCCTGAAGTCATCTTTAGGTCATTAACCCACTTAGGCCAATTTATGCTCGGGAGCTTATATTATGAATTAAGCCAAGGATGCAAAATGAAATCTCGGTAAACTATTAACAGTAAGGCTAAAGCATTATCGTCCACGTTAATACTTTACAAGTGTCTGCATTTTCAGAATATTTAAGCAAACACATTTCTTTCACAATTTATACTGGCGAGGACGTTGGGGGCAAATACTTAAATGTCAACTGCCCAAATGCCGGGAGACATCGAGATGCTTCGTAACTTCTAGAATGAAAAAGGTCTGTTCACAACGTTATGCTCAGGCCATTTTTAATATTTTCGAAGACCACTCGAATTGTTTTTATTGTAATAAAGAAAGTAAGTGCTCATTCTGAATCACTGGGTCTGCTCTTGTCTATCTCTGAAAATTTCTATAATATTTTTGAGACTCCGATAGGAACGTTATCTGACTATCATTAGCTATGTGATAATGTTCTAAGATACAAAATTTGTGATGCCGATTTGCTCCTCGCCGAGCAATTAGATGAGTTCTAAAGATTATGTCATCACAGTTCTACAGGGAATAAGTGGAGATAACATTGGTTCATGACTGGTTTGTTTCGCTCTAATGCCGGAAATCCATCAGGACGGTTTCTGACACCGTCATTACCGACGCTAAAGCTGACGTGACGTTACTTTCTGATACCTTTAGTATATTTAGTATTCGATATTGTTTTACAAAACCTTGGTGTCTGTCGTCATCAAAATGTCGTCGTCGATGTCGTCATCGTTCCATCAAAATATGGAATTTTGTAAAGAGACAAAACGATCTATGCATATCACAAAAATCATACCTTGATCTGTGACTGCTCCAGTAGTGTGCACAGACACTAAGGGAAGACGTAAACGTGTCACGATATTTTCCAGTAATATTGCCGACACATCTCCTGAACGGGAAAATACGGGAGCTAATTTCGTGCAGTTACCCTAATTGTGTATTTGTCTTCTAATTTCAGTAACAATAGTTATATAATACGTATGTGATTACGAGATTATACTTAATTAGTGAGCATATAATCAATATACTGTACAATATAAATTCCTATCAATTCTATGACTGCTCAAAGTTAAGTGTTAAATACACAATGGTGAGTATGGAAGTGAAAAAGAAATAATTGGAATACACCTATTCTTAAGTGTAAAAAATATAATAATAATAACCGACCCATTAACATTCCACTGTTGGAATATGGGTCTCCTCTCATATTGGGATGGTTAAGGCCGTAGACCGCCACGCTGGCCAAGTGCGGGTTGGCGGACTTCACACACCTTAGAAAAAATATATATTTTTTTTAATTCCAAGGTGTGCAGGTTTCCTCACGATGTTTTCCTTCACCGTTAGTGAGTGATATTTAAATTTAAAACGCACTTTTTGTAAAGAGGTGCGCGCCATGGATTTGAACCCAGCACGCCGGAGTGAGAGGCTGAATTCTTAACCACTAGGCTATCACTGCTTTTTGTTATTAATATTTTACGTAAATATAAAGTTTAAACAAAACTATTTTAAATATTACTGTTACTCGAATACTCAGTGTCGATTCGTTAAAATCGATACATCGCTCGGAAACTTCGTTTATAATCAAGTACAGGGCATGTTATTTTGTGACGTAAAAAGATGCAAAATATACCTAATCATTATTTCTATACTAAACGTATACAGCAAGCCCTATTGTTGCCCCCGACGTTGCGCGGCTGACTGTCGTCGGAAGATAGGGACTTTGTTCTACTGGTTGCTAGGGTTGGTAACACTTAATATTTTTCATTATTTCCATTTGTTATTTTAATAGCTTGTTGGTTTTTTAATCTTTAAATATTGATCTCAATCGTAATTTTTTAAATTAGCTCTTTACTCTAAGGTTGACTAGAAAAACTCGCTCTATAATCTTCGAGACAGTGTATTACTCTTACGGGACTTTCTTGATTTTGTTATGATATTGTATATTCTCGCATATAAGTACGAACCAGATCCTAATGAGGATAAATTTTAATTAACGGAACTTGGTTTTATTTATAAACTAGTGCTCATAAATATAATTGTAAGCCAAAAGAGTATTATTCTAAAATTTGAATCCAAAAACTCTGCCAAGGAAATTATGTTTTTAAATTAATAATATTTTATATCCTGTGACAACCCTATTAAAATTATCCGAAATGCTCAAACGCTAGCATCGCCTCTTAATAACTTCTGCTTTGTGCATTTCTATTGAAGTGTAGACACTTATATCTGGCCGCGTTCAAAATTAAATTAACTTTATATTACCCCAATATTATCATAATTAACATGTTTTAAAAATATATATTCCGATAATTTTTTAAGATATTTATACCATATATAGATTTATTCAATATTGAATGGATAATATTCTAAATAATAATAATAATAATAAAACAATTTTTGTAAAAAAAACTTCGTCTAAACATTAACATCTTCATTAACATGTTTAATATATGATTCTGTAATAATTTTATTTACTTAGATATTGCTATATTATCTGTACAACTCTCATTTCTCTGTAGAATCAAACTCGTATAATAATATTATATTGGAAATACACTATTTTGTTTGAAGTTAAATAAGTTGTGCCAAAAAAAACAAAACCTTCATAGTTCTCAAAGTCTTGATGTAACTTTAAACGAACTGCAACTGAATATGAAGTGACTTCATTTATTCTTGTCTTGCTCATCACAATCTTCATCCAGGTTTCATAGTTCCTACATTGAATACAGGACTCCTCTCCAAATAAAAAGTTTAAGTCCATGACCACGCTGTGACGGTGACCAAGTGACTAAAATACAAATAAAAATTATAAATTACGGTATACTCTTACAGAAAAACCGTTTTACGTCACATGAAGTCCTAGGCTACATCTCGCTCACCATCAGGTGAGACTTCAGTCGAACGCGTGCCATTGCTAAACAAAAGAAAAAAAACAAGTCTACATAACCACTATTTAAAACATTCATTCGTTATAACTGAATAAGTACTAATGTTTTAATAACACACGTATAAAAACTAGCCAGTACTATAAACTGGGCAATTATTTAAATAAAGCCACATAATATATATTCAATGGAAGATATTAAATTACCTAATATTCACAATATCCAAGAAACCTTAACAATATTAATACCGAAAACATCTTGTTTTCCAATACCGGCGGATGTTTAAATGTTAAAGTAATGAACATATTAACCGATGGTGCAATCACCTGATATGCTAAATACACACGCATACCGCGGAAACCTCAGCGAAAATGGGCTACGACCAAATTAACTCGAAACGCGAGAGCGGATACTGGAATGTCGTAAATTAATAAAATGTATTATGTCATATGTGATTATGTGATCTTGATATTTTAATTATCCAGTATAGCAGCTGAAGCGGATAGTTTATTGTAACACATTTGGAACCAGAAAAGCGTAGGTCATGACATTTGTATTGTACATTTTACTAGATAGCGATGACCATTTGGCCATCAAACGAATTTTTTGTCTATAAGCCTAATGAACAAAAAAAATCATTACGCCTTTTATTTTTCTATTGATACACACGGATATATCATGGAGAGGGTTAGGGCCAGTCTGCTGGCCAAATGTTGGTTAGTAGATTTCACACGCCTGAGAGAAACTTACGAAGAATTACTTCGATGTCCATTTCTTTTTTCTTTATAGCGTAGGAAGAGCCTATTCATCTTCGCTTTGAACAGACCTGAGTTGTGTCCGGAAACAGAGTACACGACACGGCTATATAACTGAAACATATCTGAAACATAGCTGTACCGTAAAACTGCTCTTAACTTGTACCATCGGTCATAATAGTTTGACCGAGTACAACAAATATCATACGTTTTGCAGCGAGTTGGCATTTGTTAGACTACCCTCAAAATGTGTTTTTTTTTCTTATTTTATTTTTTAGCCTTTACCGGGTATTTAAATTAATTTCTTATGGTTCTCATGTAAATGACTGATGTTGTAATGAGAAACAAAGATCTTTAAACCGAAACACATTTAACGAAGTGAATTCTTCACGATAACTACTTAGTTCTTGACTGTGTGTTATTAGCATAGTATGTAGGTATATGGATATGAGCAAACACCTTCCAGTCCTCATTTAAAAGATCGCTAGCCTATCTAATGTGATCAGGGCCTTAATAATGTAATTAGTAATCAGAGGATGTCCTTAGTACTTTTTCTTTTATGTATCTATTTAAAGGACATTAGCAAGTCGTATACGAGGAGATTTCAATAAACTCGCAAAAATATATTTCTTCAACATTGTCATACAATAATATTTTTGTTTTAAGTTATGTATAAGTATTGTCGGTTTAACATTCCAGTGAGTTTAGTCTCGAGTTTTATCTCATAACAAGAGTCGAGGACTTAGTGCACTCAAGTTATTAAAATGTGTTCTTAATCAACATTACCCTCATTTCTAATTGCCTGGAATGAATAATTACTGAATGAATCTTGCCGTCGACGGGACTTGCGCTAAACATATTGCACCCATATCTTGATACACCACACTAAAAATGCCAATATGTTCAAAGGTACAAAATAGCTTCAAACATTAACTTTGTCCTTTGTTGCAACTTCATAAACGGACTACAATAATAAATATAAATCATATATTTATGTATACATATGACACATCATCTGAAAGGAGTACCGCTGTCCTCTGCCAACCTCTTTGGGAAAACACGCGTGGTGTTAGCTATGTTATGTTATATACACGACATATACAATTTCAATACGACGCTCGCAAACAGTAGTCGCCGTGTTGGTATACTTCACTCCGAAGATATCAGGATCAGATATCATAATGAAGACCACACTGACTGGCGACCGACATTAGCATGTATAATATAATTCTATATAACCGGTCGTCATCAGGGGTTTTAAATGGCATCGACAGCACTAGAGTTTAATACCTTGTAACTTTTATACCGATGGTTCGTTAACGACGCTAAAAACTACAGAGGAAACCATTAAGTGACATCAGGTGAGATATGGAATAATGTCATTAATAGCTTTTCGAAATTAAATACATTGTAGCGGTCTCATAGAGATTTAAATTCGACAGAAGCTCATTAAATTTTAAGAAAACGTAACATCACGACGGTAATCTCCGAAGGGATAGGCAGAGGAGTGTAGTACACTCCCACGTTTCATCAGTTACGTTTACGTCCTATTGAACAGATGGTGAACCTATTGCCATGCAACGGTACGGATCCAGAGTTCAATTAGAAATTCTAAATTTCAGGATTTGAACTCAGGACATCCCAATGGCAGTTGCGCCTGCAACCACTCGACCAACGACTACTTCGTACCATACCACATTTACGTTTAGCCTTTTGTACCTCCTGTTCTAAGAAAATTTTAACGCTACCAAACCTCACTCTCCTCCGCTCGCTACTTCCTTTCAAAATAGCATAAAGCTACGCATAATACACTACAGACACAAGTAAATACGAGCTCAGTGGCGTGCCATTGGACAGGTCTATGTCCAGCAGTAGACGGCAGTAGGCTGATGATGATGACGATGATGAAATATCTGCTGCAGGTGTAATATTTTGGTGAAGCGTAGTGTAAAATTTCAGACGTAATATACGGTGATAGATATAAAAAAGCAGGCGCTATATTGAAGAAAAAATCACTTCCAGTAGATTTTGGAGGTAAAAAAATCTTCACCGTTACGTGTAAGCGTTTGGTTTACGTTACGTTACGTTTTAATCATATGTTACGTTACGTGTAAATTTTTTCCATTTAATTATATATGACCTCCATCGTGGATGTACGAAACTTCATTCAACGATTGTAATATATCCAATATTTTTATTTCATGTTACTTTTGCATGTATCTTTTGCAAAAAATTTGGCAAGACAAGATAATATTGGGTTGGCAACTAAGTTATTGCCGTTTTGTTGAATGAAATAAAAGTATTTTTTTTCTTTGAATGAACTTTATTTAATCTATGGTGTATTTTCTATTTTGTTATATTGATCATAACAATTACGGATCTCGTAAGAGTGGGAGTGAATGATGCCTACAACTGAAATCAACATTTACTTAGTTGCCAACCTATTAGCTAGAGTTCATTTATCGTAAGTGGTTAATAGGCATCGTTTTACCATCATCAGCCACATCTGTCGTTATACTGTTACATACGAATCTCTTATATACATATCTTCAGGACAAGTTCCTTACGGAGTAGGCATATATATAGGGGTATATCATAACAGCATATGTTTACTATCTATACTCATTATTGCAGTTCTAACGTTACGATTCCTAACCTGCATGAACCTTAGAATGAAATTTATTTTTACTCCATTCAATTAAAAGATACACTATAGATAAAAGACAGGCGTATTCTATTAGGAACTGATAAATGATAAACGACGAACAGTCAACGTATGTTGCGTTGAACCGAAACGTTGCGATAATTTTTTATGCTACTCGTTACGAGCCAACGTTACGAAAGTGTATGAACTCCAGGTGGAAATAAAGTTATTAATAAAACAGCTTATTCAAAATTTATTAGTAAAACAACGGTCGTTTCTTTATTATTGTGTAATAAAATATTTAATTTATTACTGTGCTATAAAATATGTCATTACTTTTCCGTACCTAATAAAACAGAAATCCCAAAAAAGGATTATTTATAATATTTATTCATAATCATTATCCGCTACACAGCAGGTAGGCAGCTAATCGTTTCAACGAGACAAAAACCATATTTTAACAAATCCTGCTCTTTGCAGTAATTTGTGTCACCCGAGCGACCCGGCTTGAGAGCTTGTGGGTGGTATGTCTATGAGTTCAACAATTGTTGGACATTCCTGACTTCTTTTAATAAATACACAATGATAGTTATATTATTATTTGAGAATTACAGAATATTATAGATATTACAGAATTACGCATTTTACTACTTAAAAAAGAGTACGATAAAAAAAGTAGTTTTATACAGAAGATTATCAGGTAAAAAGATTAATAATTTTATGTAAAGTGATATAAAGTTATACTTATCAATATTAATCGAACACCTAATATGATAATGTACATAAAAAAATAAAACGAAAATAAAAATATAAAAAAATTAAATAATAATGAAAATATATGATAAACAAAAGTATATTAATTACAGATTAAAGTAGATTGTCTGTTCCCGACTGTACCTAAAAAAATTTCAAAACGGGTTACAGTAATTAAAACCAAAAAAATATCGATTTCTCATACATGACTTGCGCTCTCTGAAAACAACTCATTCAAATTAACATCAACTTCCCCCCATGGTTAATTGGAATCAGTCGGAGAAAAAGCAACTACTGAGAATTAGACCTCCGGATTCGTAGGCCATGAAAGATTCAAAAGTTTGACGCTCGCATAATTGATTTAATTTTAACGATTCATTATAAATCTTTAAATCAGAAATCAACGCAGTCAAGTCACAACAGTTTAAAATCAAGCGATTGTTTTTAAAGCAGTGGTCGTAAACCTTAAACGTAGTGACGATCCTGATTGCGGTATCCCGATTTCATTCAAGCTAAGCTGGGGGCGTAAAGTTTGAATAAAGTATTGAAATTTACAAGAGACCTACCTTACTAGAGGATGTACAATAAAATTACCCAAAACCATGATCGAACCTAAGTCCTTAGATGTTGGCGGCATTACCTTCATTCAGTACGAGAAAAGTAAAAGTTACATGGTCATTAATTAAAAGTAAAAAAATGTTTATTAATTAATGAAGGAACAAGTTTATTTAGTAATGATTGAAAAGTAAAAGTTATTCGCCAGAAATTGCCTTTTAAACCAAGCCAATTACCCTTTCCTAGCTTATATGAAAAAAAAAAAAATCTTGAATAATATGACACATTATATTTCATAGAAGTTTTCGAGAGAGATTTTTCAAGGGCAAACATTATCTCGTATCAGCTACAGACACTAAAAAGAAGAACGGAGTATTAAAATAAACAAGGTAGCTAGTTATTTAATTTAAAATAACTATAGTTTAAAAATATTGTTTCAACGGAAGAACACGTCTAAATATTCTATTTAAGAATGCTGAAACACATTAGCCAGCTCTTTCAGACGTATTGTTTAGGCTTATGAACTTTTAATATTATTATGTATGCCAAGAAAATGCATATTGACGTATTATCAGCATGCAGAGTGACGAATGAATCGCATTTTTTAAATGCATCTTTTTAGATTCGCTCCCGGAGTTCACTTTTCATATACTCTATATGTTGGACATTCATACCAGCCAGCACTTAAAACGTTCCGTGAAAAAAGAGTAAGTTGAATTTAGTACATAAATATTTACAACGAAAATCCAATATATCATCACTACAGTATTTCTAATCCGAAAACGTGCTCACATAAAACCTCAATATCGAAAACACATAAATCCTCACAAATTATTATCACCCAAAAACATATTCGACCCAAAACTGTTGACAACACCTGACATCGTTTAAAGTTAATGGCGGTCGTACGTTATTGAGCTACCAGGGTTAGTGGGTTATTCTTGATTTTCAACATAAATTCTTATGTGCGGAAATAAATTGTGTATTATCTAACACGATTATGCGACAATTTGCATTTAAAAATCCATTAACATCCATCTCTATTCCAATCTTGTTTATGGATCAGCATTGATTATACAGTTATGTCAGTACATTAATACTGTCCAATCCTCTATTTTTTTTTTAAATGTTTATTTTTTAAATTACTTTGCAATAGTGCAACGCAGATTATCCCTCATACGTCCATTATTCATAAATAGGACTAAAATAAAATAAGTGATTACCTGTAAATAATAAATTACGCGAGAATGAAGGTAGAAATAAGGATACATGGTTGGCTGACAAAACCCTAATCTGACCGTACCAAGAAAGGCGACTACTCGTGGCAATGCAATCAAGCGATGAGAAAAAGATTGGAGAAGATAGCGGAAAGAATGTAAAAAGTTACTTTTTTATAATAAAAAGGCAGACGAGATTAGTCATGACCAATATTGCTATTTCTTTACGTTAAGCATGAAATTGCGCTTAATTGAAATACATATATGAATTAATATTCCCATACAACCTAATTAGAAAAACCCTAATCAAAGGTGGTCCTTTTACGCGTTTCGTGAACGAAATAGTTAAAAAAAAAGCATCAAGATCATGATTCGTCCTTTGAATATTTTACCGTGTGAAATATGCCAGCAATTAAAACTTAGTATTCACCTGCGGGTAGCAATGGGATCGGGTGGCTCTGGGATATGTTGTGCCCATAGACCTAAAATTATAGACATGAACAAGATAAAATAATACGATCGTTTACCAAGCGATTTTCATTTTTTTATTGAAAAGAGTAGAACCAGCACCGAGTAGACATCAGAAGAGTAGAACATGCAGCAGTCACAGAGTTATCAAACCTAGTGTCAATAGTGCGTCATATGATGTCGACAAGATAAAATCAGTTTAGTTATTCATATTAGTTTTGTTTTCTATTTAGTTTTTAATAAGTTACTGTATTTGTTTTATTGTAATATTGATTTTGGCCTCGTTACGTTAGTTTATGTGATGTTATTTACTGACGTAACATATGTTCTTCACTTGTAGGAACAAGGGTGTAAATAGCTTTCAGAAATCAATTTTAATTGATAGAGATATATTTGATGATACATAAAAATATTTGAGTATATATATATATATATATTTATATATATATATATATATACTCAAATATGCTATACATATATATATATATATATATGTATAGCATTTTTAATTTATTCACACTTTTTTATTTCATTTTTTAAATTACCGCCGAAATGTGTATGATCTGTCATGGCGGATGATGGCACAGTAGTTGCTATTTGTCCCGAAGTAATTACCAACCGTTACTATATTAACTATTGGCAAATGAACAGCTCGTGTTGCCTTTCATAAATCCAGGTTCCATTTTTAAAATAATCCGTAAATTGTATTAATTTTAGACCAAATAACACAGTTTACCTAGAAAACAAACCCAATGACAACCGAACGTCAGAATGTTTAGAGGACCGTGACGTCACCGCCCTGCGATTGGTGCTCGGTATCACGTGACAACAATCCAAAAGTATTGTTTTTTCATTACATTATTAAAAATACAACTTAATTTTATGCAACTTAATAATATGATTTACGGAGTTTTTATACATAGAACTATCAGAAAAATTAATTTTCGCATTTTTTTTCAGTCAGTATCTACACCGCTATTCTGCATATATCGTAAATTTCGTACTTGAGCCGTATCTACTCTACATGTACTCTATGGTATGTGATACCTTTATAATGGGTTCGTTTTGTTAAATTAACAATCTCGAAAGAATTTTTGGGGCGGGACACCATTTTATTTTACGCACCGGTCTCACGCGGATGTTCTTGTTCGTTGCAACAATTAACAAATTGGTAGAAACGGCTCAAGTATATCTGCAACTTTATTGAGAGTGGTAAGTGGAAATTTACCTTTATCATCGAGAAAATATGGCATGAAATTTTTATATTTATGTTGGATAATTCTATCACTTTTTGTGTCATACGTTTAGATAAATAAATGATTTCATATGATAATTGTGCGGTTATCTGGTTGTACCTAGCACGTACATAAATGACGAGTCTATAAATTATGATTTAGTATATTGTTCCAGTGGAAGCCACTTTACAACACCTTCTGTTTTGTAATATAACTACCCACATATAAAAATTCTAAACGTTTTCACTAAAGCAAAGAAGACTCTACCGAGGAGCAGTATTATTGCGCTGTGTTTTTGTTTAAAATATGCCCAGCAAACAGGCAGATGGCCCGCCTGGTTGTTAATGGTCATCGTCGGTTATGGACTGTTTCGCCTGTGGAATGTTTTGCTGGCTTTGAAAGAGAGCTCTTTACTCGCTTTTCATGAACAATCCCATTTCAGGGTACACCCGAACACTAGAAAGACAAAACCAAATCTAATCAGCAAACTCATAATCCACTCATTGCTTCGTTGGAGTGAAAAAAGTTAGGCGATGACGAATGCACCAGAAATGGTTTCACAATTCATGCTGGAATGCTTTTTCTCGGCCGTTAAGAGACGCATTTGAGACAGTCAAAGTTTTTAATACTGCAAATGTTTATAGGCGAGGGCGTCCATTTACCATCAGGTGGACTCCCTGCTCGTTAACCATGTAAAAAACCCATAAAAACAATGTTCATCACATCAGGAAATATCATAATCCTCTGATTAACAAATATCCATATGTGTTTTAAAATTAACTAAAAACGTGACATCACACCTGTAATCCCCGAAGGGGTAGGCAGAGGAGTGTAATACACTCCCACGTTTCACCAGTTACGTTTACGTCCTATGGAATAGGTGATGAGCCTATTGACATACACCGGGCACAGATCCAGACTCCGAGTCACTACTAGAAATTCTAAATTAGAAAAATCCAATAATGCCTGACCCGGGATTTGAATTCAGGACCTACCGATCGACAGTCACGCTTGCAACCACTCGACCAACGAGGCAGTAAAATTAACTAATTGACTTAAAAGGTGAGTTTACTGGTAAATTGTAGAATAACTGTGAGGTACGTATGTTTGTTCACGACGATTGCTTTGACAATTACAGCAAGCTATGTTTGACCTTTAAACGCCCACGATTTTCTAAAGAAAAAAGTGCGTGCCGGGATTTTTTATCCAGCAGTCCCAAAGTGGATAGCGGAATCCTATAACTATAACTGTTTAACTAAATAACGCTTATCGATATCTATTTTACAAATATGTGGAACGAAATTTTAAAAAGCTATGGAATCGCAGTTTTCATATAAGCGATATAGAACACACCGCAGCGAGACCACAAAGCCAAATATTTAAGCGTTCGGAAACATCAAACAAGCGACCTGGCGTCATATTTTATTTGGCCTAACCGAACTTAACAGTTGACGAAACTAAAAACCATTTAAAAATAAAACATAACTGTATTATCGTGTGGTTGCGTATATGTATATTGACCTATCCGTAGAATAAAGTTCCATAAGAACATGTGACCAACACACTTTTTCTTTATTTTTCACTGTTTAGGCCTATATTTTATGGTAGGGAAACAAGAGTTTAATTTTTTTTTTTTATTTATTTAAATTTTTGTTTCACCATAAAATATAGATCTAAATAGTTTAAAAAATAAAGAAAAAGTGTGTTGGTCACATGTTCTTATGGAACTTTATTCTACGGATAGGTCGATATGTGTACATGTGTGTGTGATGTTAATAAGATGTTGGTAATGTGAGTGTGTTAATTTAAGCAACACAATCGTTCTGGAACGCGTATAGAAATTATTTCAGATAGATCTTCCTGTTTCCGTTTTGAAAATACGAGTATGTAGAAAAAAATTTGGATGTGATACCAGCGTCAGGAAATTTTCTTACTTATAAAATTTACTTCTAAAATATTATTTATTGCATATGCATTTGAAAAAGAAATCAATACTAACACCATTTTGTATATTGTATTTATTAGACACTGCACTATTCACCAATACTATTAAATAGAGCTAGGTCACGCTGGATAGAATCGTACTGCCTGGCAGCCACTTGGTCGTCGGGACTTTATACTCCAATGTGCTTCTAACAAAACCGACCATGTGAACGATTATTTAACTAATTTTTTTATTAACCCGCGATCACTCACACGGGTGACATTAACGCCTCATAATTTAAACTTAAGCGAAAAGGTTATTTTTCTATTTTGAACACGAGCGTCTGAGTAGCCTCAAGTGGTCATTTCGGCAAAGGAATGTGTGGGAAACCATGTGGCGATAACGATTGTTCCGTAAGGACCCGTCAACGGTTGTTTTGAGAGCCCAACTTGCATTATCATATAATTAACATCGTTGGTGACAACATATTTAATAAATTCAATATTATAACTTACAACCTTGTTCCGTCTTGATTCTGTCCATATATTATTGGCGGGAAGATACGAGTATTTGTCACTCAATGTTAAGCAATGGCCGACCGCGCGGGAACTGTCGCCGCGTCGGTAATATGAGACATAAAAAGTTTATTTAAAGATACGGAAAAAAAAATTATTATATTGAAAAATATTTCGGCTATTACGAAATCGTATAATGATTTCCACGTTCAAAATGTATTAATTTTAAACATTATAAGTAGAATATTTATTTAAAAGAAATCACAATATTTTGTTTAACCTCTTTTATGTCAATATTTGCGAATATAATCATATGTATTAATAATATATAGAATTTATAATCGTATCGAATGTTGAGTCCACATTTCGATCGACTAAATCTATCCAGCTGTATTGTGGAGACATTAAGCAGATAACTCATAGCTATATAAATATTATCAAATATTTACTATGTTGTAGAGAAAGAGATAGATTAATAATAACAGTGCGCGAAAAGAAATCCCACTAGCCATTCCACGTGTGGAGGATAGAAAATTTCCTGACCGATTGTAAATTTAAAATAATAGATTTTGCTTTTGAATAAAAAAGAATTTTTAGTCTAACATAAATTAATTAAATGTCAAGAAGCTAAATTCAGTTTTTCTATAATCAAGACGAATATCAAACGTTACCCTATGAGTTATTAGACTTGATCTGTCTCCTCTACCTACCACAATGCTTCATTGAAAAAGAAAACGATAACCCCGATGTTCATATTCGTATACTATATTTTATACTCTAGTTGGGGGAAATATAAGACTCTAATCGTATCTCTTTATTATATATTTTTAATACTGTGACATGCCGATGAAGGAACTGCTACCCACAATACCCACTAGCTGCGGCCCCCTTAAATTGTACTACTACGAAATGAGTATGACTCTACGCGAGATGCATTTTCGCTCTTTCATTTCCATAAAAAGTTAACAGCCAGTTGTTTCATTAAGCTGTGTTTAAAATTCTTAAGCGATTGTTCAATATTCATTAGCTTCGAACAATTATTTTTTGACGAAGCATAGCGCGAACTAAAAACTCTTGAGCATTTAACACAGATAACGTTTAATGTTTTAATGTTGAACGCGTGTTTTTGTTCAATTCATTCAATTGTTCAGACCGTGATTTGCTCATAGTGTATTGGATGGTCGGAATTTAAATTTTTATTTTAATCAAGATATAACTATTTTTATCTGCCATTGTTTTGTCTACTTAAATGCTTATGAGTTCGTAACTAAGTAAATTTATAACTAACTACCCGTATAGGAAATGACAACAATTATAATTGGTAGCTAGCCACATTCAGTTTTGCCCGATGCCACAACAGCATATCAACTTACAGTTTTTTCATTCCAGTCAGTATGTATGTAAATACATAACCATAAATATGGTGGTATCACCACGCCCCATAGCGACGAAAAAGCGGACTGTGCATATGTTACCAAAAACAGAAGCTTGGGATCCAGCAATAATAACTTCTTTTGTTGTATGGTCATGTGTGTAGATCGAAGAACAGTATAATAGCTAATTAGTGATAAAAATAGCTAATTTAAATAACTTTTTGTGTTCTGAATTAATTTATCACTAGTGATGGGAAAATATTCCTGCATATACTCTTAAAATAACCTGGACACTTGTTATGTCCAAGTTTTTCTTTTTTATTTTAAAAATGATACGTTGAATAATATTAAAAAAATTTGTTATTAAAAAATGTACAATTAAGTATACCACCTTTCTCTGCCTCCCCCTTCGGCGAGATACAGGCGTGATGTGACGTTTGTTGTTATAATGAAAACGTAAACGTTTTTGTTTCACGATAATAACCTAACTCCGACAATGCAAAGGGTAAAAATTAAGCGAATCGGCCGCGTACCGCCGCCGCATCGCAGGTGAAGAGTAAAACATTATGTACGTACAAACATTTCGCTAATTAAAATTTCAAATTTCCAAATGGTACATTCGAAGATCGAAATGCGGGCTGAGACGCGCGCAGAATCAATCGTCAAAGCGTGGCACGCTAACGATCTGAGATGCAACGCGACTTAGCGCGGCGTCCGTGCAAATGAGATACTTGACGCGGCTTGCGACTGCGGCCCGCGTCGGTATCTCACATTCACAACACTAATGCCATTTAAACATTCCCATCGGACCGCTACAACTGTTAGGCAAAAAATCGCTTAACAAACAATCTCCGTTCGGTTTACGCATCATATGTAAATCAAATTTAACCCGTGTTTGCTGTCATTAAGTGTATGTACTTTAAAAAGAAAAAAGAACATTCGCATTCGATTTTCAAATTGTTCTCTACTGTGAAATATGTTAATTTTGAATTAAGAATGCTAGTTATGAGGAGTTTCTGTGGAATGCGTAAAAATGTATATCGGTAATTGAAAACGTATAAAAACTAATGTAGCCAAAATTAAAGAGAAGCAGAAGAATAAATCAAAATATTGAAAATCAATTATTTAAAACATTTGGGCCGCGAACAAATTTGAAATCCTGGAATCAAACACATATTCATGGTAATTAGTAAGCGCTTTACCGCAAGTTACAGGATGAAAAAGATCAAATATATGCAAGTTTGACGCGAATAATTGGCATAATCATTACATTAGGTATATTCTTTTTTGCGCTAAGCACCTCACTGCAGTTTGTGGTCGTGTCAACTATCAGAGTGTAGAAATTTCTGGAATCGTTGTTTACGTCTGAGTAAAAAAAATATATAAAACGAAAATGTGGTAAAGTTGATTTTTTTTTTAAATAAAATCTCACAGCATAGAAATAAAATCTTACTTTTCAATTTTTTTTAATATTAAAAATTGTTTTATTTGGTTTATTTTACAGTGGTCAGCCGCTCTCAGATTTGTTACCAAAAAAAAATAAAGTAGTATATATTTGTGAAGTAAGATTTTATGAAATAGCAAACTCTTAAAGGGCAAGAAAAAATCTCGAAAAAAATATTGGGAGCGACAAGACAAACTTTTATTGCTAACTGTTATTTGCTCATTTTCATATAAGGAAACTTTACAAATCGGAAAGCACTATTTACATCTGAACAACGGTGCAACACAAAAACGCGGTTAACGATTCATTTATGTTGCTCATATACATGTCGATGTTGACACAAATGTAATTAATTCACTCATTAATACTGATACATTGATTAATTTAAGCGAATTTTGTAAACGGAAAAAAATATAACACGAATCTTACCATCCGTTGTAGACACATAAGTGAACTTTTCCACGTGCTCAGAATTCACAAGTTTCTCAGAATGCCGTGAGAACGCGAGCCCCGTGTTGTATTACAGAAAATAGCGCGCTCATTATATATATACATTGTTTCCTAACCAATAGTCTATTGGAGTCTCAAATGGTTACAACTATTCTAGGAATTGTAACACCGTACCACCTGCGTCCTAGTGCAAACGATAACTTTGGCGATTCTCGCAAAAATATCGTATTTATTTACGAGAAATTGAAATATTACATTGTCTTAGCAAATTAGGTTATTATGTTGTATCTGTATGCTTTCTAAACTACATGTTGTCATATTGTAAGTTTTACTGCAACTTTATGTGTTGTAATAAATTTAATAATACTGATAATTCAACTCTTAGATAATATTCATTTTACTGCCGATATGTGCCAAACAGGCAACACTTCAAACGCTGTGACGGTCACATACTGTCTTTTGCGAGCCGTAATTATTTAGGTTAGCGTTTAAAATATTGACTTTAATAAGTCATATTGAAAATTTGTTAAGACAAAACAATTTAACAGTTATGCACTTAACAACATTAAATTTAACTTTTCCTGTCGCCATCAAGGCTTTCATCGTTCGATTATAAGAAATAGGTCTTATGTAAAAAAGGGAACAATCCGGACCACTGTAGGCTGTGATGGCCAAGTGCGGGTTGGCAAACAATATTATTATTAATAACATTTTTATATCCTAGTCGATTACCGAACGATATTTCAAAATATTCCACATACACTCCTGTCTTAATGTTAAGAACATCTCAAGCCAATATCAATCAAAAATCAATTGATACGTCATCAAAAGGAACTCTGATTGATCGAAGCTTTGTACTGCTGTGTGATATTCCGATCGTCGCATATTCCGTTTCAGTTATGTTCTTTTACCTGACCTGTGATCATTTATAGATGGCTTTTGTTATTGTGAAACATTAGAGAACGACATTATAAAGGGGATGGCGGAAATAACTTCAATGAGCATAGCCGGTGGTACAAAGGCGCATGTATAATCTCTGTTTACGCGTAAACTCTTTGAAGCCGAGATGTCGTCGTCCGGGTAAGTGTGTTAATCCTTTACAATATACGGGTATTAAACGCATGGCGTTAATATTTTAGTACTGTAGATTTTGTTTTATGCTCTTTGCATTTTGAAGTTACAATCGATGCTGAAATTTAATTGATTTTTTGCTACAGTTTTGTCATAAAATGCAGTACTAGTGCTAACAGTACTCTCTGTCTATGTAGAGTTAGTCTAAACAAGATGTATAATACCTATTTCATAAAATATATGACTGTATGAAGAGAGCCGTGAATGTAGAAGAATCACTCGGATCTGAAGGACTGAAATATTTGGCACTCGGTGTTCTCTGCCTACCTGCCTAAACTGGCATTATATAGGACAGAAAAAATCTTAAATATCTGCCACAAAATCAAATAGATGGACAACATCCCTCTAAATCTCATCTCGTCGCGAACACTTACGGTAGATTTGAACATTGATGCATATTCATTGCACAGTCGCAGTCACCCCATCGCCGTCGAACAACAGCAATATGCAAATTCACCCCCAGGCTATGAAATATACGGCCAATAAATAAACACCGTGCGAAGGGTGAAATTAAATATTCAGTTTCGTAGTGAAGGGCCGACTATGTCGATAAAAGATTGAAATATTATGCTACGATAATTTAATTTGTAACAGAATTACTTGATTTTGAAAACGAATTTCTTAATAATGTTTACGATAACATGAGACAAGTGAAATTAGCAAAACGAGACACATTAAATCTTTCGTTAAGTGATATTGATGTTTCCTACGCATCTGCAAAATAACTTCGATTAGCACAATTTTAACATCGAACCTTTTAGAAACCCTCTTTTTTGTAATTAAAAAAGTAATTAAAATTTAGTGCGGTATGCACCTATCGGTAAGTATATGTATTCGTCTCTAAGTATTCGTCGTCGCCTTTAAACATTAAAACGCCACAGGAGCCGACTGTCTACAATTGAATGACAACTAACAATGTCTGTCTTATGTTGAAAAAGAAGTTGGGCCTTGTTTGAAATGACTTCGACTTCCGGAAAGCTGTGCTGTAGCTAACGTATAGAATCCTAGAAAGCACTAATCCAAATCGGTAGGTACTGCTTTTGTCGGTTGAGGTATTGTTGTTCTAAATGTGTAAAAAGTAGAAAAAATTCTCGGGTATTTCTCGTCGTTGAATTTTAATACAATTATGCGAAAATAGCGATTTTCGTTTCGAGGATAAATAACAAATATTCTAAGGACGACCGTTTTCAAGAAAAATTAAAGTCAAGAATTAATAATTTAGATAAAAAGTATCGATGCTGGAAAAATTAAAACGCGACCAGCCATTGACAGACCAATATCGTAATAGGCAGGGTAAAGAGTTGAGCGACTTGTATAACATCACCAAATTAGTCGACCAGTGTGTGTTAGCCCTTAGGCGGTAGGGTTGTCCCTTGAATCAATGTAATCGCAAATGGAACAACTGTTGCTATTTTGCGTAATAACATTGTAAATTTAATTTTGTTATGTTAATATTGTTTTATTGCAGCCTTTTTTTGCTTTATATATTTATTGCTATGTATTTTTGAAGGAGGTGTAGGTTACAAAATATTACATATTGATTTTCATACCGGTAACTAAATTCCAAAGAACACGTGTTTTACGTGATTTCTACATACACCTAACATTGAAATAAGCTAACGATGATATTTCATTAAAGAACCTTAACTTAAACAGTTGGTGTTAAACTGACTTAAACTAGGAGGAAATGAAGGACGTAGGAAACTTAAGCCAGAAGATTTTTTGTTTATTTCTGTAATCTTTTGCTCATACCTTCGTAATAATGAGTGCAAAATTATAATGCCTTACTTTAGACTAAATATAAATAACACGTGTGGGCCCTTAAAATTTTAATCGTACCCGATCTTCGAAGCAATGTTTAACACGTGCGCTTTGAAATCCCCGGTGTAATATGGTTATTACACAAATTATTTGGGGTGGCACAGCTCCCAACATTTGTCCAAATATTTTATACAAAGCATTTGAAGAGACGAGCTTTTTGTGTGACGACGACGGATACCCGCTTGATATGCTAGGGTTGCCAGTCAAAGAGGCTCGACGAGTAATGAGAAAAGTAAACTTCACAAGAAATAACGTGAACATCGCCACACCAGCAATGCCTTCATCGTCGTCATGATCAGCCTATTTCAGTCCACTGCTGGACATAGGCCTCCCCCAATGAGCGCCATTGCGCCCTGTCCTCAGCTTGCCCATCCAGCTTCTACCTGCAGCCTTTTGCAGTAATGCCTAAAACTTCCTAATAAATAGTTTTCTTACTTTTAAGCGATACGTGAGTAGATGTCAATTCTATGCTCTCGCCATGTACCGGTTTAACTCTCATAAGTTGTTTTCGGGATACCCTGATGTATCTGAGGTTCTTCTTCACGAGCACCCTCTATAGAACATATGTATAACAATTGAATCGTAACAAAGAGTAATTGAGTATTTCATATATATATTTATTCGATGTACATCACTGCCTAGGCTATCACTAGGCAGTGATAGCCTAGTGGTTAAGAATTCAGCCTCTCGGCCAGCGTGGCGGACTACGGCCTCAACCCTCTCAATATGAGAGGAGACCCATATTCCAATAGTGGAATGACAAATGGGTCGACTATGATGATGATTATGATG
>DWJK01000236.1:0-24981 GCA_018248815.1 Croniades pieria auraria
CTCCCACGTTTTATCAGTTACGTTTTAAGTCCTACGGAATAGGTGGTGAGCCTATTGCCATAAACCGGGCACAAATCCAAACTCCAAGTCACTACTAGATATTATAAATTAGAAAAATTCAATAGTTTCCGACCCGGGATTTGAACCCAAGACCTCGCGATCGGCATTCGCGCTTACAGCCACTCGACCAACGAGGCAGTCTAAATAAAATGCGGATGTTTTTCTCTTGGGCCAATCCAAAATATATTGAGTAGGTACTAGAAAGGAATGATTATAATATAGGACACGTTTTTATAAAGTAGTAGTGATCCAATAAACAATAAAAAAATATAAAAGAAATGACTAAACATCCCTCATTTTTAGAAGTAAAGACGATATTGCGTAATAATTATTAATCGTATCCAGGGGCCACTAGTCAGGATTAGCAGTGATAGCCTAATGGGTCAGAATTCAGTCTTCCATTCCAAAAATCCATAATATAAGTCCTGGTGAGCCTTTCTGTCTTTCTGTCTTTGCAAATTTATGTACCTATGTAATATTAGTTGGTATAACGGTAAATGAAAACATCAGGAGAAAACCTTAAAGTTATCCATTATGGTCTTATAGGGGTGGGACGTCGGCCAAACCACAATGCTCCGTACCGCAGGTAGACTAAACCCATCACATTCCGAGAAGAGACCAGTGTTCAACAATTCACAGTATCACTTAAGTAGCTAGGAGTAATTAGTAGGTGAATGAGACGCGAGAGAAAAAAGCGATGAAACAAGTGCGTGAAAAGATAAGAAAAAAGAAACGCCAGAAAAGTGTTAGGGTACCTAAACACCTATGAAAGATATTGTCCTGGTTGATCCTTAATGATCTTAGTCAAATCAGTGCGGAGATTTGTTTTAGGGTCCGAAACTATAAGGTCGAATAACCGTGTTGATAAATAGCGGCAAACAAACTCTTACAATATCGCGCATTCAAGTACTGACCGGATATTTAACACTTGTGCCATCGTATCAGAATGAAGAATGATTAAGATTAATAATAATAAATGAATATTTACCTTTCATTATACAATAATGGTACTCGTATTTTTGTCTCCGTTGCACTTGCAATGTTAACAAAATAAAGACTGAAGACCAGTGGCCAATATTTCGTATTTATACATGTAATTATTATCAATGCATGTTCCGTCAATACACTGATTTTCAGTGTCGATAATATTAAATATGCCTGATAATAAAACTTGTTATCTGTAATAAGAATTTAATTTTCTGATTTGATTGTTCTGATTCTCCATATAATGAATTAATTTTTTACCTCTTCAGTTAGGCCCCAATGTTTTATATGATCCAGTTTTGTTGCCTCAGAAAGTATTCATTTCAATATTTTTGCTACTGTTTCTCCTATGACAAGAAGTGGCACTGTCTTTTAATTTTTTTTATTACTCTCTATTTTAGTCCCACAACGGCCTTTTTTGCCCACATTTCTGAATATATCCGGATATCGCCTTCCCACCAAGACCATTTCGACTTCGCTAATGTCTTTTAATGTTATTTTAGGGGTGTAAGCTATTTCAAGTTCTAACTTCGGAGCTCAAGTCAACCTCACCAGCCCGTGGTGTAACTGTGACGTAAACAAACGAAACTCTGGCGATTGGTGTATCGTGGTATAGCTAGTCTACACAGGCACGTCTAAATGTCCAGACCGCTGACAGGAAGCAGCGTATCCAGTCCGAGGAGATGCGAGCTGTGTTCCGCTATCCCTATCCACATGGTCAGTGTGAGGAGCGTGGACAGAGATAGAAGAGGCTTTACAATACAAGTAAATATGTTAGATATATTTGCCTGTATCTAATATTTGTCTTTTAAACCGCCTTATATTCTTACAGGTGAAATAAGTCTCCTTTCAATATTGTCAAACTCGTCTTGACAAATCTGCATTCTTATACATTGTGTGCAATTCTTGCCTTATTACTGGTAATTGACAGGTGTCAATTCTTGCCTGTGTTGTATCTGCCGTTCCAAGTATGAGATACTGTATGCGCTGGTATAGATTCATTGAATATTATAAATTTGATGGTAACCATGAATGTATGAGATACTTTGTGCACTGATGTTTACATTGAACAATATACATAACAATACATTGAACATTACAAACTCAATGATATTTATGAATATATGATGATATATTTAGAGCTTTATAAACTAAACCATTTTTCTTTATATTTGTTATACACTATATGTGGAAAAAAACAAAACTTTTAATATATTATACATACATACTACATACATATATTCACGTTAAGTCCCGTACGAGGTAAGCAGAGCGAACAAAATGTTTTAAAGTTTTTTCATTAAGTATTAAGGATGTTTTTAATTAGTAGCAATGACCTCGCGTTTATATACAATCTCACCTGATGGTTGGAGGGCGTCGGATGTAGCACGTATTTTTATAAATCCCTGTTAGATCTTGTCTTCCACGAGGTACAACTATCATAGAAATTGATGGAATGGTATTTCAAAGGGATACTGTGCCTACTATTAATATGATGAGAAACATAACAGTACGCTTGTACTTCCCGAAAAGGTAAACAGAATAGTGTATATTATCAATTGTAACCGATAATGTTATACATAGAATATAATGAGGTGATCCTCCTGTGCCATCGACTGTGGAGAATTTTAGACTGCCCGATCCGGGCAGCAACAGCAGTTGCGCTTGTAGCCACTAGTAGTACGTATATACATACGAGTATAACAATATGTATTTCGCATATTACTTCATATGTTAGACAGTAGGCTCACCCCCCCTTCCACGGCACGTATAACATACATAACTGGTGAAAAGTCTAAGTACTACACTTCTGTGTTCACCCCTTGGGAAAATACAAGGGTTATGTTATGTTATTGTATATAAATTAAAATAAAACCTATTTAACATTAAAAAAAAATTATCGGCACTTTGATGATAAGTGCAGTGTCTTTAAAATTACGCAGAACTTGACATTCAGTTTCATATCGGACTTTTTTGATCATATCAGATCTACGTTCATCATATCGAATCTTTCATCAGAAAACTTGCTGCATTTTTCAAATATACGTACAGGGTGTCCAGTAATGAGGAGATATTCTTAAAACAAAGAACTTTCAAATATTTAATGTGTGACAGTTTCAGTTTTTTTAAATGAAAATCTGAATGGCCAATAATATCGAAATAACACGGATTTGAAGTACATTTTATGAAAATATAATTCATTATTTTATTTAATATAAATTAGTCATTGCTTTTAATGTTAAATTCGGTAATATTAAAAAAAATGTGATATGGAAATATTGCTTACAATAATTTGTACCTTATCCTTAGTGTTTTACTAAAAAACAACATACGAAATTAATAATACTTTATTTGACATGCCTTGACAATAAATGTTCCAAAGTTTGCTATCCATTCTGATGCACGCCCCACATCTGTAGACAAATGCTCTCTTGAGCACTTTTGATGTGGCATTGTGATCAACGCTACGTAAGACTTCGAGCGACCGGATCTTCTAACTGGACCACTGGATTAATGTCAGGTGACCGCGGAGTTCCCAGCATTGGCTTCAGACGCCTAATCCATCTGTTTAAGTATACATCATTTAAATATACACGAACAGATACACCATAGTTCGCAGAACAACCATCATTTGGTATCAAGTAAAATTCCCTCACCACCTCGCACGTCTTCTAATAAATTTGGAAGATCTGTTTTTAGTTTAACTTTTTTAGTTTTTATGAGTTTAACTTTGTCGATAATTGATCCTTATCTTTAAAAAACATTACAATGTTTATGTACATTTAATGCAATCTGCTTGGACATTTATGCGTGAGTATCCTCACAGGTTTAACGTGCTTCTTCTATATTCATGACTCTTTGTCTTCCAACACGCTAGTTTTGTTGACGACTGACTCGTCAATTGGCCACCATCTCACCTATTTGGTGAGTAGGCGAGTCCTGGTCTGTCGGACACATAATAGTCTATACTAATATTATGAAGAGTTTATTTGTTTGGTTCTGAGAAACTACTGATTCTAATTGAAAAATCCTATCCGAACATAAAGTTCTCACCCTTGAGACCAGACGTCATACTCGTATTTAAGTGTTTAGATATTTGATAATGATAAGAAACGATATAATAAAACTTGTGCAGATGTGACTAAACCTTTAGTCAGTTAATGTAGCTTACACGTTTATTTTCCACTATCAGAAAAAAACAAGGTCCTGAACACAGAACAAAAGGGAAACGACCGTCGCCTAGGCATGCTCGCTTGCGCTGTGAAGGACCTACTATCGGGATGTTGAGAAATAACGTAGGAATTGAATAATGTTTTAACGCAAAACATTTTTTACTTCCTGTATAATATGTTACACAGTGTAATGGATAATAAGTTTAATGTCTGTACTCTATACGTAACTTCACTTTTTGGCAAACCGATCATGGGATATTAAGAAATCGTACTCAAAATATAACATCATCGTATCTTTTGACTGCCTCGTTGGTCGAGTGGTTGCAAGCGCGACTGCCGAACGGAAGTTCCTGGGTTCAAATACCGGGGCGGGTACTAAATATAAGAACATTCTTATTTAGAATTTCTAGTACTGGCTCGGAGTCTGGATCAGTGCCCGGCGTATGGTAATATGCTCACCACCTATTCCATGGGACTTAAATGTAACTGGTGAAACATAGGAGTGCACTACACTTCTCTGCCCACCCCTTCGGCGATTACAGACGGGATGTTACGTTTTTTATTTATCGAATTTTTTTATTCAGGGAAGTCAACTTTATTGAATATAGAAATCAGAAAATGCAATCTTCTTACGCTGCTATGCTCATGGCGCTCCATGAGGATTATTTTATTTTTATTTTTTTTATTTTACAAAATAGATTTTATTTTATGGATGTTTAAAGACACTCCTCTCTACTCGAGCAGTTCTCATAGTGATAACTGCCCTAAGGTGATGAACACTCCGCTTTGTATAGGCGGTGGTAGTAGGGATACTTGCAGATCTAGTCGTCTTCCTCCTCTTTGGAGGTTGACACTAGCCTGACAAGTTCGCGCGGGAGCGGGCGTCCGTCAGGTGGTCGAGAGTGTAGGGGCGCGAACCCGTGGTAATGGGAGTGTGGGCCGTTATCGGCTTGGACGTACATACAAATGTACATGCGTGGACACCTGTAAATTGGTTGATTTCTAAAATTAATAATGTTGCCATGTGGAACAGTGGCTGATAGAAAACAATACCACTGGGCCGTTTATCTATCGTTTTCTGGAAACAGCCAATAATCGTTTATTTACTTCATCGCCCTGAACAATGTGCGGCTGATTTAATTGACGTACTAATCAGTTTCTCAACGAATACATGTGTTGATAACACGGTCAATGATTATGAGTATACCTATTATGTTCTACATGAGTGTACTGAGGTAAAATCACGGATTTCTTATAAATTGATAATAATGCAATAAAAAAAACATTTTGAGTCACTGTTTCACAAACAGGAAATTTCCATTAGAATTTGAACTGTTGTGCGATATTTAAGGCCTTTTACTTGAGCTGATAAGGGTAAGTAGAAATGATGAATGTATTACTGGAGGCGAGTCGCGAATATCTAGGTAGCCCCAAATTTATTTGTCTGTAAATCTGTCTAAGATCTGATCTTAATAACTGTCTGATTAACTTAAAACATAACATCACGCTTCTAATCTCCGCAGAGGTAGGCTCAAAGGAAAAATTGGAGTAGTTTAACAGTAGTTACGTGAAGAGCAACAGTAGTAAATGAGCAGAAAGTAACAGACTTACAAGGCAGAGTAAAAGTAAATAGTCATTAAAATATAATTCGATACCGCCAAAAGCAATCAAAGAAATCGAAGAACGTCAAAATGAACGTAACTATTAACTGACCCCATCTTATCTAGAATTTTAAAATCATTTGATACTTATATTAGTATATTAAAAAAAAATGTAAGAGTGTGGATGCATGGAACAATTTCTTTCTGACAATTGTAAAACTGATTGATTGATAAGCTGAGGTTATATGACAAGTTATGAACTATTTTTAGCGGGAAAAAGCTAAAGCAATGGGCTAAATCAATTCTCTCCAATATAGATTTGACGCTACGATTGAGCGCGTACGTATAGCAGTACAGATAGGTATCGAAGTAATTAGTATATCAGTATGATAATTTATAATTCTAATAATAAACCGTAGTTGCACATTATTTGACTTTCCATGGAGAATGACATTTTTCTTTCAAAATTTTCTTATAAAGTGAATCATAAAGTGAAAGTGCATCATATTTATGGTGGGTACGATTATTGCCGACTATACAATACAATGTATTAAAATAGCATATTTCGTAGATGCCCTCCAGCTAGGCGGAGTGACGATATACGTAGTGTCTGGCGGTGGTTGGGTGCGTAGAGCTGAACATCGAGCGCTGTGGCGTGCCATTGGGAAGGCCTATGTCCAGTCTATCCAGCAGTGGACGCGAGTAAGATAATAAAGATATTTAGTTATACATATGTAATTTTTTTGTCTAGAACTATAATTTTTGGATTGTCTGAATGAAATCGCTTTTAAACGATGAGAATTTTTTTACATTTACATTTTTACATGAATACTGCCTATGTGCATTATAATACTGTTCCTATTACAGTGTAAGTAATAAAGAGTTATCCATGTATCCATTCATGATGACAAAATTCTACGTACATATATAACTACGATGTATATAACTACGATGTATATAACTACGATGTACATAATTCTATTGTCAATGTTGCCATTGATTGTTGGTGTTAAATTGTAACAGGACCGTAGGAGTAGGAATATTAGTAAATATTAATCAAGTTAATACACTCGTTTGTAAATATCTATGAAATTAATGTCAGTTAATACGTACGTGGTGTATTCGAAGTTGGTCACAGAAGCTTGTTGAAGCTTTTGAGCTACTGGTCCCTAGTGCACACTCGGATCAGTAATCGGACTCTTAAGACCATACAACAAACTTTACCATTGTTTTACTTATAAAATTTTGATACAAACCAATCATAATTGAACGTGACCAACACTAATGCTCAAGAACGTAATAAAAATAACCTAACATCACGCCTGTAATCCCCGAAGGGGTAGGCAGAGGAGTGTACTAAACTCTCATATTTTACCAGTTACGTTTACTTCACATAATCGAATATCCAAACATTAGACTTTGTTTATGAGCATATAAGGTTTTGTTTAAACGGTGACTTCACACACTTTTCACTTTTCTACTAGTCATTGTGACAATCACTGATATTCAGATAGGGTGAACATGATAGATAAAAATAGTATTCTCTTTATCGCCATGTATCACACTATAAGACATGTGTACCGGTTATCCTGCGGGACATCTCACGAAAATAAAATCTCTCATGAAATTATCTGTTGTTGGCAGCAGAGTATGTATAAATCTAAAACATTTGATATTAAAACATCTATATATACTATCTATATATACTATCTATATATACTATCTATATATACTATCTGTACATACTATCTAAAAGGATTGTCCACCAGTCCACGTCAATACTAGAGACGCTATGGTCGTTTTCAGTACAAAGTTGTAAGGTCTAAGGTGAATATTACAGATACGATTACTCGTAACTGCACTCAAACCTAACCCGTAATAGCTGGACTGATGTTATTAAGAATTATACTCCTATAGTACTGGTAGCAGTAAATTTTTCAAACTAACTGACTAATATAATTAACATTAGTCACTAACCAAACTAATTAACATTAACAGACGTAGTCCTACAAACCTTTGACATATGATGCAAAAACTATGATTGGTAGTGGTCGACCCTCACGGCCAAGTACTCGTTCGCTAGACTCTTCATGTAAAAAAGTATCATTGTGATCCATATAGATATTTATATCACTTCTCTGAATCCTAGTTGAATACTAAAATTCCAAGTATCTGTTGAACTATTAATACTTGCAACTGTTCATTACAGTAACTTTGAAGTAACGTTTGCACCGTCAACGGATCCATCAACGGATACATCAACGGATACATCAATGCACTTGCCAGGTATTAGGCTATTTAGAATGCGATAAGAAAACCTAATACGGTAATTAATCTATACGGATTAATTTAAAATTTATCGGTATTTGTTAGTGAAATGCTTTGATTTCTGATTATAATTTAGGGCTTAAATTAAATACATAACTTCGTAAACTGCCCGAATATTTTCTTCCCTTTCACCTATGTTAGATTATAAATAAAAGCAGCGTGAAAAAAAAAATAGTTGATGTTGCAATATTCAAAGCCCAAAACCCCCTGGATGAAACTCTTGACAATTCTTTGGGACATGAACTTTTATTGGATGGTTACAAAGGAAATACGATGAATGGGCATTTTTGAAGAAATTATACACCAGAAGAATGCTTCGAACGGAGTTCTAGAAAGTATAGAAATAAATGTACATTTAGCACAAGATGCAAGTAAGAATGAATGGATAGTTGAAGAGTAAACTTGTAAAAAAAAAATAGAAAGCTATTAAGCTAGATTATTATAGCTAAAATGGAAAGCTATCGAAAGAAGTCAGAATATTGTTGCATGATACTGACAACAGATATAAGGCGGTTAATTGATATGTACATCTAAGAAGATAGTGAATGTCGAGATGATGCCTAGTGAAAAAATGGATAAGAAAAGAATATTGACTTGGGATTTGCTTTTGCTGCATAATTCAGATGTCTACACATTTGATTGCAACAAAACTTTAAGATAAATCTGCGTAAATGTCTATTTATGGAGCTGCATATTTTCTTAGTGTTGGTGCCGTACATATACAAATTAATGATAAAGCAAAGAACAACGCAGTACTTTAATCGACAACCCTGATGACGTACTTTCTTGAGCAAAATCGTCTGATAATATGTCCGATGAAGCGATTTAGATAAAACTTTGATAATATTTTGGGCGGAGTACATATATAGGCATGATTACACTAATAATCAGACGTGAAAAACAAAAATTTGACATGTAATCTAAAATATTTCTAGTATGATACCTTGTAATACGTACTTTGATAGATTTTTTGTCATGCTTGACGTTGACGTTAATAGCGAGTTCATTACATGACTCTAGATAAGAATTTGACTAACACTTTGGGTATAGTTTATACGAGTATCTGGTCAAGTGATTAAATAATTTGCGTCAATGTTTATTTAGAAATCTTCATTGAAGTATAGTCGTATGATAAATCTCGAATCTCGACTCAGAATGAAAATGCTAAACTATGTATTTGTGTAATTAAAGTTTGTATAAACAAGTACTAACCTATAAAATCTACTTAATTGAATATATCTATATAACCTAATAAATCGAATATATTACCACTTTGCCGTAAGCACGTCTCGTAAAAATGTATTCGCTTGGCGCCGGCAGCGCTAATTCGGATTACTTGGCTATCATCGTAAATAATGGTATCGTCTTTTTCATCTGCCATGATGTAAGGACACAAGTACTTATAAAAACATCAAACTCGTTGATGTGTGTAACCTATGGTTACCTAAACAAAACAATAATTGAATGCCAAAGATACTAAATTACTGTCGCCGACCACTGTGCGATACTATGCTCACGGCACCACTGTGGTGTGGCCGGCGGTTTGCCGCTATTTAGCGCACAACCCCACTGTGGTGTGGCCGGCAGATTGCCGCTATTTTATGCACAACACCACTGAGGTGCGGCCGGCAGTTGGCCGCTATTTTGCGTACGACACCGCTGTGGAGTCCCCGAACGGCATTATGTTAAATAAATATTTACGGGAAATAACTGGCATTCTCTTCTTATTTTATGATTAAAATAGCACAACATATAGAAGGTTGTTAACCTATTTTTTGACAACGTGTACATTGGTAACAGGTTCTGAAATTCTCTTTTATGAATTGTGTACCCTAATTTCTTTGTCTATGTCATTAAAAAATGGCATTCACAGTATTGCATCAGCGTTACGTAATGCGATAACTTCTTTTAATTCATACTGAAGGATTTTATCAGATACAAATCACTTGATTGATATCATCTGATACCAAACATAAATGATTTGGGGCTGCATGAGTAATTGCGACCTGTGGGTAACTGTGTTTAGATTGCGCATGAGTTTTCATTCCAGAACATTCGATCGCCTTTCCCCTTTTCTTCAGCGGATGGAAATGCTCTTAATTTTTTCTTTTAGTTCTCTCAAACCATCTTTAGCTTTCATATTATACTAATGCCAAGATCAATAAGTTGACTGACCTTAAAATTGCACCATAATGAAACGTTTTTAATTTAATCAGCGGTCTGCTCTTTAAAACTTTACTTAACTCATATTTGACGATCTTTTGCTAAATTCAAATTGATAGATATCAGAGCCAAGAGTTTACCGAAAGTGATAAGAATTTCATAATTATTGTTTCGTTAGCGATATTATTAAGGATATTCGGATTAAAAAAAAGAGTAGAAGGGGAACCATCATCATTAACCCTTTTTGTCGTTCCTCCGTTGGACATAAGTCTCTTCAGAACAAGAACAATTAAGACCTTAGTCGACAACACTAACAAAATATAGGTCAGCAGCCAGAAAATATGTTGAATTCTTAAGTGTGCAGATTTCTTTATGATATTTTCCTTCATCGTAACAGAAAATGGTATGTAATCTGTAAAACGCTCATAATTTCTAAGAAAAGAGACATTTCATCGGAAATGTAAATCAGATAAAAACACTGATAAAAACTCGTGATATTTGACACATGTTTTAGCATGTGAAATATTAAAAAAACAATTCACTAATATTGCGTGAAAGCTAAAGACACATGCCGATAAGTCCAAAAAAGTGTTACTATTAATCATGTTATTAGACGCCAACTGGAACAAAACCGTCCAGAAATTACGAGTTTGGTATGCTTTATCAGGGCAAAACGTTTTTTCCTATTTTAAAAAAATTTACAGTTGTGGCTCGGTTAAATCTACAATCCATCCAATATGGCTAAGTTTAGAAAGAAATTATTTGAAAGCAGCAGCATCTGAAGATCACCGAATTTACCCCGTAACGTCATCAGCTCGCCTGTAATCCCCAAAGAAGTTGGTAGAAGATTGTAGTACACTCCCACGTTTCGCCAGTTAGGTACATTTACGTCCCATAATAGAATGAGTGGTGAGCCTAACCTGGGCACTGATTCAGACTCAGAGCCACTACTAGAAATTTCGACCAAATAATCTAAGTTAGAAATCCGATAGTATCCGACCAGCGATTCGAATACAGGACCTCTCGATCAATGGTTACGCTTTGCAACCACGTGACCAACGAGGTAGTCAAATTTATCGCCTCAGTTTGAAACATCATCAAATAGGTATATCAAACATATAATGTAGTGATAGCCTCGTTGTTCAGAATTCAGCCTCTCACTCCGGGGGTGCTGGGTTCAAATGCAAGGCGCGCAACTCTTTGCAAAAGTGTTTTAAATTTAAATATCACTTGCTAACGGTGAAGGAAAACGTGAGGAAACTTGCACATCTTAAAATTTATAAAAAAAAAACGTAAGGTATGTGAAGTCTGCCAATTCACACTTGGCCAGCGTGGTAGACTATGGCCTTAACCCTCCCAATGTGAGAGGAGACCCATATTCCAACAGTGGAATGATAACTGAGTCGATTATTATTATTATATTTATTGAAACTTCGCGTCAATACTGTCAAAGTGATTATTGTGCTTCCTCTTTTATTTTTATGTGACGAATCTAGAAATGACGAATAGATTTATTTACAAATCGTCGAAAGTCCCTAAACATGTATGTACATGTAATTGTGAATTTCTTAAACTTAGTGTATCTCAAGATATATTGGCCTATGATAGCAACTAACACTCTAGTGATTCCGGATACTCATTTTAAAATATGATCACCATCAGTCTGATGAAGTCCATTACTGGACATAGGCCACCTCTAAGGGATTTTTGCCCATAATCCTGACGTTGGGCATGCGGGTTGAGGATGGCGATGCTAACGGCCAGGGCTCTTATCCATATCCACTTAGGTTGCGTCATATGGCGATGCCTACACCGGATTTACTTGCCTCTCACGACACTTGTATTTTGTCATAGGGTCATATATTTTTTCTCCACCACGACACGAACATCACATCACTGAACACATAGAGCTTATAAAAATCGTTGATTTTAAAATCTTTGTAAACTTTACATTAAATGAATTTGAATAAAATTTTCGGAATTTGTAAAAGTTTTTCCGGTTCTACAGAAAACAAATTAGATTTGAATGTACGTTTGATTTTGATATAGCGAACCAACATGCTTAAGAGCTAATTATCATTCGGCAAATACTTATCCGAAATATTTCATCCATAATTATACATACATTTAAAGGCTGATTTTTTTTTACATTCATCGTTCCCTATAGGCCTGAGGCGGCCGTAGAATCAGAGAAAAAATTCATGGGAAAAAACAATTATATAGCATTAATAAAATAAAAAGGAACCAAAATTTTCCATGTTGCTGCATACCTTGAGCCTGATAAGGAATTCACGTGTCAGCTTATCATTTGTGTCAATATCAGCTCACTGTCATCCGCTCACGAACCCAGTATTATAACGATTGCAGGGGGTGCACCCGTTGTGTTAAAAATTGTAATCAGTCTCATACTTTTTATCCTTCATATAGTTCTTGGATCTTTGTAAGCAGCAATGTGGAATAATTTACAAACGTAAAACGATATTAGCTAAAGGAGTTGAAGATGACGATGGCGCATATTAGCCAAAACTTATGTTAACACAACTGTGCAAATTGCGTGCAAATTGGTTCAGCCGTTATTGGAATTAAGGTGCACAAATGCCAACATTTAATCTTAAAACGCACTTTTTATTTTGTAAAAATACGCGCCAGAATTTTAACCTAGGACTGCTGGAATGCGAGGGTTAATCGTGAACTTTATGTTTGAATTACATATAAATTTTTTATATATATAACACTACAGCTTCTATGGAACTTCTACATATTCTTAAATGCATTTTTTTGGACAACATCAATAGTTGGATCATATTTCTTTGTCACGAGTAAACACGCCCTCCTGGGATAATGTACACGTATGGCTTGCAGATGTACATATGAATGTAAGGCCTTATACATTTACATATGTGTTGATGTAAGTGATAAAACAGACTCATTTTCGTAAAGTTAGCTAGTGAGGCTGCTTCGTGATTGTAGTAATAAATTATTTGTGAGTGTCACGGGCAGATATTTGAGATGTTATCTCATGATTTAAAATTAAATGTGCTAGGTAATTTTAGTACTGTTTTTGAAATGCAGTGCAACAAATGTGGTGTTCCGAATCTGACCTACTCATCTAGTAGTGGGTATGCTGTTTAATAAAGATCTTTTCCTGTGTTCACGAAGTAGAATCATTTGCGTGGAATGCTAAGTTACTCATCTGATAGTGCGTAACGTAACATCACGCCTGTAATCCACAAAGGGTAGGCAAAGGAGAGTAGTACATTTCACCAGATACGTTTAAGTCCTATGGAATAGGTGGTGAGCCTATTGTCATACACCTGGCACGGGCCCAGACTCCGAGTCCAATAGTACCCGACCCGGGATTTGAACTCAGGCCCTCCCGATCGGTAGTCGCGCTTGCAGCCACTCAACCAATAAGGCAGTCAATTTAAACAGCTTTTCAGTAGGACGACGCATATTATCACTGATATTTAAAAAAGAGTGAGTGCTACCCTGAAGCACGCCAACATTTAAGTTCCTTTTCGGCTGATGTACCCATCAACACTGTAGTTGGTATATAATGATCTTGTTGAAAACATGAATCCACCTAATCCAACGTATTCAAATTTTCTTAATTATATGAAAGTAAAGGTCTTTTTTAAACGACCCAGAAAAGTTGAAGCAGACCGATCATTTCAAAATTTAATTTAAAACTTTTTGTGATAATTTGTATAAAAATTTCAAAGAATGTTTTAATTATGAAAACGTAATTTATCTAAATGGTAATCTGTTGGAGCAAGTTCCAGGGAGTATAGCGGGTGTCGGAGACATTCCAACCACAGCTCCTCCAATTTATCAAACGTCCGTCTTGAAGTACGGGGTCTAGCGTTGTCGTGAAGCAGCTGTGAGCTGGACCAATTGACCAGTCTCGCTTGTTTAACGGCTAGCTTTTCCATCATGATTTCCAGTTGTTGACAGTACACTTCTACAGTAATCGTCTGGATAGATCTTAGTAAGTTGTAGTGTATAACACCAATTCTAGACCACCAAACGCTCACCAGTATCTTTTCTGAATTAACTTTTGCTTGGGACAGGATTTGGTAGGTTCACCTGAGTTCAAACATTGTGATGAGCGTTTCCGATTATCGTACAGGATTCACTTTTCATCACAAGTAACGACACGATTCAAAATTTCCTCGTTATTGTGACAGTTGAGTAATGTGACGCAGCACTCAACGCGTGTTTGGCGTTGTGCTTCACTTAATTCATGTGGTACCCACTTATCGAGCTTTTTAACTTTTCCAATTTGTTTTAAGTGAATTAAAGTTGTTTTGTCATTCACTCCGAAGCCTGCCACTAGCTCTGAAGTGGTTTGGGAGGGATCCGCTTCTACGATCACCTTTAACTCTTCATTGTCAACAAGGGTTTCCAGCCGACCAGGGTTGGTTCTGAAGGTCAAAATTTCCAGAACGAAGACGTTGGAACCAAAAGCGTATCGTGCTTTCTTTTACAGTAGCCTTCCTATACACATCATTAATCCTTCGAGCTGTTTCTGCAGCGTTGGTGCCGCGTTTGGACGCATATTCGTAAATAACGCGATATTTCAAGTTTTCCATCTTGTGGACAGAACGAAGTCAAAGAAAAATGAAACAAATGAATCATGAAATACACAAGCCTAAATTTGAAATTTATTTGAATTTGTAATTCCAAACCAAACCCTAGATATTTGAGCTGAAATTGGCTAGTTCATCAAAACGTTAATTTCTTATGTAAAGATCAAATATGTATTAACGGCTGTAACTCCTGCATTTATGCATTAGCAATATTTATATAAGGTCTATTCTTGCTCATATACTTGCATGTAACTCTACATATTGTACATTGTGTTACAATATTTTAGTTTCATAAAATAACATTTTACTTTAATATTTCATATGGTGCTATTTAGGTGATATTTATTACTTTCTAGGCTACTATTAAATCCATTTTTTATTATCTTTGATAGATCATACACCTATAAATAAAAACAACGGTTAAACAAGTCATATTATTATATTGCATTAAAATTATCTCAAAATTAGCTCAATTTCCTTGAAATTTAGAAGTTATTATACATGGAACCAAACATTTACCTAGCTCAGTTCCTGTTCATAAGTTTCTTTACATAATGTCAGCACTAATTGACAATGAAGTCATTGTTTCAATTTTCACAAAGATACTATTTAAATCACCCAGTTTAATACTCTGCACAAATTCTACAGCCGATTTGTATAGCAATTTATAATGTAATTCATTATACTATTATATGATCAAGTTTTGCAGTGTTAGATGTGTTTGGAAATATATATTGCTTATATTTTGGCGGGAAACGGTGTTGTAATTGTGTGGAACGAAACGTGATTCTGCACACATTAAGCGGCAACTGTAAAGCGGGAGGAGTAAGTTGCACGTCACTCGCTCACGTCATTGCCTCACCGCCCACCCTTCACCTCTCATCACCCTTGGTCAGTGATTCAGTGATAAACACGTCTCGCTGCTGCGTCCTTGTCAGAAATGCTGCGCGTTTGACTTATCGACGAGTATTTAGAGCTGCCTTCATGCATCTTTGCCTCCGACACATACAGCACAAGTAAGCCCTAAGTGTTTATGTGCCATTAATTTGTGCAGCCGCAGCAGGGCAGCAATAATATGACCTCAATGGCCTGTTGCAGATGTCAGCCGTCACCGCACGAGGAGCGGCGGTTTTATCACATCTTAGAAAATGACTGAAGGTACATTGAATCAACATGATAAGCCGGTGAGTACTACCTACTGAACGCAATAATATCGCATGGATTGGACGTGCGCGTTGGCGCGTTCCGTGCGTGTGTTGACCGTGACTAAAAACGCGGGGAATGTTGATGATTGCCATTCGGAAAAATAACCGGCTATTATCTGTAAAGGATTTGGCGCGACCGTAATTAGTAAGTCTGTACCCATAAAATCATCTCGTGTTGCCACTTAGCTTTAAATGGGTATTACTTTTTAATTGTATATATAAAATTACATTTCATTTCATTCCAAATAAAATGTTTAATAATATAAACATTTTAAATGTTTCTTCTACCATAAAAATGATGAAATGTCCGTAAAAAGGAATTGCCTTAAGTAATACTACATCTATTCGGGACACTATCAGCAATAATGTGTTGTAATATTATATGATTATTAATAGTTATTTATCAATAAATACACAAATCTTATCTTAATGATAGTTGGAAATGTCCTAGTCTACATTCTAAGGTAATAAACATCGTTATCGAAGGAACGTGTAGTTTTGTTTATCTTATACCTAGTTAAAGCAAGATATATATTTTTTTTCGATAGTGAAATTATTCATTTGTGCACAGCAGGCAATATAGTCATAAAATAATATTATGTGTACTTTTAAGTAATTACGAAAGAGGTGTATGATGTACTTGTAATTGCTTCAAATATGTGCTTAATAAAAAATGCGGGAAACTTGATGGATGTCATAAAACGGGTAAGCTAACGAAATATACAAAGCAACAGGCAGTAATTAATTTATTCAACTTTATTGCAAGCTGTCAAATTCGCCGCGCAAAATTTAACATGTCGTTGAGGAACAACATTTAAAATCATCTTTACATTCACATTATTTTTATACAACTCTTATAAATTTGTGTAACATATCATAACATATTGCACACGGATTCTCACTTGTACCAGTATAACTGTAATTGGATCGACGTGGTAATTACGCCAATGACGTCAAAACATTAATATTTATTTGTCGTTTTAATAAAAAAATATGTACATTTTTATTGGGCACCTATTTTACCGGTTTTTATAATGTTGTATATGTAAAGAAACGTAACAAACACGATAACAATAAATATACTCACAAAACGAATTTTATATAACTACAGAGACCTTGAACTTGGCGATATCACTTCCGCGCTCAAACTCGCAGACATTGTGATGTGTTTAATATGACTTTGAATGTTTAAGACTGTGTTTTGGCATATATTACTACATTATTTACTTAGCATATGTGTATATATGGTTATATTTTAGTTTACTAAGAAATATATTTTGTAAACGAACAGTATGTAGTACATTATAAATCTTATGGAATTGTAACCCGAGTGTAAGTAATAATATTAAACATATGTTTTTAAACTGCTTTGTCTTTTGAAGAGACGTCACCGACAAACCTATTATAATTAAATAAAAACACGCAGTGTGTTAGTGACGCATTAAAATTACACATTTGTCTCTCTGCTGCGCCCTCGGTGCCATCCGCGGGAGCTCCTGAAGAAAAACTTGAATAGTTCCGCAACTAGTAAGGATATCTCGAAAAATAAGCATGATTTAAGCTGATACATAACACCCCATCACACCTGTAATTCCCCGAAGACGTAAACAGCTAATTCATAATAATAAACAATTAACTAAATAGTAAATAGAAGTCAAGTTAATAAAAACGTGTGGTTGAAAATGCATGAGACAGTCTAGGTTCTATTGTTTAAGCAAAGTCAAGTGAGTTATTACTTGTAATGAAAATTAAAGTGAAATATAATTAATTTTTTGCCATAATAATAAGCAATGAAATGTGTTGGCCATCGACGTAGTTTCGTATTACAATGTTGCAAAATCTAAACGTGTCTTCCGACATTTAAGAGGCCCGTCCGACATGTCTATAGTCAATTCAGGGATGTGAAACAAGATGTGTCCCTTTATACGCCCTCTTAAATTAATAGTATTCCATTATTGTTCAAATAAAGATATTGCTAAAATTCTGTTTTTCATCTACAATGAAGAACTTTAAACATGTACACTTCCTAGCAACAGTCTACAACGTATGTACATATTAAATGAAAAAAAATCAGAAATATTAATAAGAATTATGGTGAAAAAAGTCGCTACTGTTATTTAATACATAATTTACAGCAAAATAAACTTCATAACAAACGTCTCATCCACAACACGTCTCGTCTTTTAATTCTTTTACTTCAACCATCCTAAGAAACGGTTCCATTGTATGTCGATGACAAAGGACCTTTAATTTGGCGAACGGTGTATTATTGTTTGGCATTTACGTTAATTTTGGCAGCTTACATACGAGATCTACATACTTTCGTCTTAGGTTTTCTAAGATGAGAATGTGCAAGGTACCAACTATTATAGTTCTTCAGCTACCCCCTATTCAATTAATTAATGAAACAATTGAAGGATATTAGATTCTTCGTACTAATATTATGGATAATCATGTAGGATTGTTATGATCCGATATAATCGGGTTTATGGAATATAAAACACACTCATAAATAAGAAAACGTAACTTCACGCCTGTATTCTCCGAAGGGGTAGACAGAGTATGGTATTACACTTCCACGTTTTATGAGTTACGCTTGCGACCCACATGGGATAGGTGGTGAGCCTATTGTCATACCCCGGGTACAGATCCATATTCCTACACAAGTTACTGGATAATACGATGTTCGACAATCTGTACCAACTTCTTCCTTCATTTAGAAAAACAAATACATGTTCTTACAACGTTTGCGATACAAAGATGTATCTATGTGTTACTAGCTCTGCCCGCGACTTCGTTCGTATGGGAGTAGATATTACCTTATTCCTTGTACCATCAGCCATCTGTCAGTCAGTTCCGTCCAAAACGGTCAAGCTGTATTGCATTTTATGGGCTTTAATTGATTTTACTAAACTTCTTTGAAATAAAAATAGCCTAAATTTCTCCCTATAACATCAGCTATCTGCCAGTAAAAGTCCGGTTGAAATCGAACAAACAGACAACAATTTGTATAAATTCCGCTATTGTTATATGTACCGCATAAATTTTCACAACCAATCATGAAAAAGCTATTATTTTGATATTACAAAAATACACTTTAATTTTATTTATAAGTATCAATGTATAAATATATTCGTCTAACAAAAAAATTACATAAAAACGTACGACGGAAACTAAGAGCCATGCTTAATTATTAATATATTATTTTCAAAAAGTTTAGTAATACATATTTTCATTATATTTAGTAGTTAGTTATATTTTCAGTGTCTAGATAAGCAAACTCAAATCTTGACCAATGTACAGTAGAAATATATAACAGTGGGAGTCTATATTGTCGGTTCCCCTTGCAGCAACAAGATCCTTGTATCCGGTCATAAAATATAATTGAAGTACAGTGAGTATATTGCTATGATAAATCGAGTGTATAAATTGCAGTGACAACAAAACAAATATTGTCGAGATACCAGTATATTTTGCATTCCATTTCACGTAATACGCCCCAAACACGATCAAGCGTAAAATGAAAAATTCTTATCATATATGCATTTTCTGTATTATCTATATTGTATGCGGAGAGAAATGCCCTACCCCGCAAGGAATGTGGCGTGAAGATACGTATGTATGTACTATATCAGGAAGTTACACATGGATTTTACTTTTTTTTAAATGAACAGAGTATCACAGTAGTAAGGAACAGTCAACAGTGCCAGTTGCCGCTCATAGACATTTCTGACCAACTTCGAACTGGACTGTATGAATAGGACTGTTCGTTAATAAGTTCAGTCAGTATAACTTCTTAATTGGATCATTAATTAGTGAATATCTGATAATAGAACTGCGGGAATAGGGATTGCTAGTATTGGTAGTCCAGACACCCAGACATTACATTCTTATGTTAGCAAATGCATACCTATTATTTAAATTATATATATACATATCTACACGCTGGGTTCCTTACGCGGTAGGCAAAGATTACCTATTGTCAAATATCGTTGTCTTTATACATGCACTTGGGTTTTTGAAACTTCTGATTCCCGCATCAGGCAGTACCTGGCCTATTTCATCAAGATTTCTTGACGTCCATCGACACCTGCAAATTGGTAGTAGTATCTGTCCTTGAAACTTTACAGACGCTTTGTCACTTTTGAAGACCTAGATGGTCACTTAACTATTCTTGTGAACATCACACACTTCAGACTAAAATACAAATTTTTATAGTAACAATTTCTTCACGGTAGAATTAGGTGTTGCGGTGATACTACCCCGGGCAAACCGCATGTATTTTCTACCACCTACATTCACAAACCGTCCATTTTGAGGCATTCTGTTCTTGTGTAACAATATACAGGGTTATAGGTGATACATGAATATGCAATGGAAGACAGTTTAGTATTCAACTAGTTAGTATGTAACCGATTTGTATATCACTTACACGTTTATTTACATATAAAATGAGTACAGTTCTAGTGTTATCTGTACGATTGTTCGTTTACAAAATTTGTAATGTCAGAAAGTTTTTTACCGAACAAATTACAATTTTGATCTAATATTACGTTAAAATACGCGCATGATTTTTTAGGCAGTATAAATTTAAGACTGTGTGTAAGACTGAGTTTAAGACTGTGTTTGAGATTAGGATTTGAAAAAAAGTTGAAACTCAGTTTGAGACTGAGTTGAAAACTGAGTTTGATACTGGTGTATTAATGAGTGCCGTGGACATTCTCGGGCCAATATAGATACCTAAATTCATCATTTAAATGATTGGATCATCGGATAACGAGATTTATTTCGCGGAAAACTAATCAACAGATACGATCTCATTCAAAAATTTTTTTCCATTTAGTTGTTGGAAGATAATTATCTAAAAACATACATACATATAATTAATATAAAATCGATGAAATGAAATGTACGTAATACGGGTTTGTTTATTCAAGCAATGTCCTGCATACATGTGTTCATAACAATTCATACAGTTGTATTTATTATAATTAAAAAATCAATTAATAACTTTTAATACAAAGTACAATGAACTTTTAACATGATGAACATGCATTGTAACAGAATTAAAGTTATTATGCAAACTCATCCTTAGTAAGCAAAATTTATGGTACCTTATATTGTATGTGACATTGATCATATTGAATCTTGTAGTTTTAAATATCTACGTATTAGAAACAGCTACGTGTGCCATCGTGAAGGCATATAACATTTACACAATATTTTGTCTATGGTTAGGTTTAAAAAAATTTTGCATATAATAACAGTTTAAAAAGGAATTTGAACAAGGATTCGAAATTCAAAGGTAAGTTCTTTTAAGAACTTACATAAGTTTGGTAAGATTTTTGAATTCGTTTATTCTCATTAAAATTGAGTCTAGCTAGCAACTTTTTATCTAGAAATTGTAGCTATGGATACTAACAACAACAAATTATCAGATGTTGTGTCGTCAGCTCATTGGCTGGCTCGTTTTAAGCCTCTCTAGCTCTCATCTGCTCCATTAGTATATGAAATAATCACGGAACACAAAAAAAAATAGCTGAGAAAATATATATTGTCGAATTCTACTAAACTGTACCGCCAAATGCATTTTGTCAATGCTTGTAAAGTTGCGTATTAATTTTATAGGTAATGGGAGCAGGACTTGGCAGAAATTAAGTTTTGAGTTTGTGGTGGCAAGAAAGGCTTTCAAAGTAGGTAGCTGATGTCTAGAATGATGACTTGATGTGCTAAAACTTCAGTTACCAAATCACACAGGTACATACGTGCGCGACCGTTTGACGACTGTGAGGATATCTCACCGGTGTGTGTACACTTGTACATCGCGAAAACACCAAGTACATGTATAGTATATTTTTATTACTCTAAAAGATTATTAGTAACAGTGACAATATTTTACAACAAATATGTCACGCGGGTCTCATGCTATCGTGCACGGGTTACGAAAACGTTCAACTCCCGCCATTTTTGGTAATATTATCCGTGAAAGCAGGAAGTTTGGTAATATTACAAGAAATGCAAGAAGTTACTATGCAATACTATAACCAATATTAGCCATGTGTGTGATTCATATTTTTAAATTAGTTTGTCAGCGCGAGCTGTCATTACTTCATTCTATGCATTACTTTCATGTAAATTCATGTTCAGCGTTTGTTTTAGGTCAACTTATCAATTATTATTTATCATAGACACAACTTCAGATAATTGTAATTTCATGCATTGGTATATATTAGATACTACTTGATTATACGAGTACATCACTACACGACATTATTGACGTACATATGTGTGTAAGTATGTTTGTTCTAAAAATGTCACTTGTGTTTGTGGTGAAATATATCAACTTTTCTCGATTCTTGAGTTGTTTATGTATACAGAAGAAGACATAAAAAATAATAAAAGCCAAAATATACTTTTCTAATCTTAAAAATATCGCTATAAATTTTATTTTCTTAAAACTAATAATTTTACGTTTAAGAAGTAAACCTAAGAATTTTTTATCGACATTTATTGAATTGTTTTTGCGTGTTACGAGCACATTTGGCATACCTGTATCATTTTACTTATATAGATTATAGAAATGAACAAAATTCAATTAAATGAGTAGATAGAAACTCTATTTCCTGGGTACCTAAGCGATTTCCATTTTTTGTTTCTTAACGCTTTTATCGTTCCACAGATGGACACGCGTCACCTCTCAGAATGACAGAGTTAAAACCATAGCCTGCCACACTAGCCAAGTACGAATGGGTAGACTTCACACGCTTTAAAATTTTATTTTTTTAAGCACTCAGTTGTACAGGGTTCCTCACAATTCTTTTCTATATTCGTTATAGCACATTATTTGTTGTTACATATTTAACATAGCAAGCAGGCAGACGGGCCACTTGATGGTAAGTGGTCACCGTCGCCTATGGTCAGTTGCAACACCTGAGTGGCCAATGCTTTATCTTTAATCTTCAAATGCACATTTTCGGTAGAGTTGCGCGCCGGAATATATTATTTAAGACGATACTTAATTTAATACATAAATAATTTACATATAACATTTGTGTAGTGGTTTATTGCTAAGATAACCGTGATAAGGCCCATCTTGCGTTCATTCAAGAACTCATTTTAAACTAAATTTATTCAAAAAATCTAAAACAGGTATAAAAAAGAACTGCACGTACAATGTTGTTCTTTTTGTTTAATAACATAAATTATAAGACTATTCATGGCCAAGGCTGAATACGACGGTGACTTTGACGTAACGATACTTTTTTGGCTGGCATTCACTCTCTTCCTTATAACTGGCATTGTTAAGTAATCAGTAACCGTGTTCCGTTACTGGTTTTTTTAAATACTAAATTATTGATAATAAGTGCAAAACCAGCCTGTACGAAAAGAGTAATGAAAGGTAAAGAAGTTCATGTCTGTAAAGATCTATATTTGGCACTCATTGCTCTCTTCTTGCCCTTTAAGAGACCTGACGTGATAATATAACAATAAAAAGAAATCAATAGAATCCCAAAAAAAAATTATACATATTTTTTGAGTGGCTGAACAAAAATATGACAAAAAATCGTTCCAAAACGTCCAATTTTAAAAATCGTCGAGGTAGTAAAGTGTTCTGAAGGACACGTTTTATCTTCAAATCTATCTTCGAAACTATCTAGAACAATCAGATTGCAGATCGCAGACTGATTGTTCTAGAGGAAACTTTAATGTTGCCATTGTACTAACGCAATAACAGCAGCACGAAACGAAACATGAAATATGACTGTCTAACTAGTCTCATGCAGTCATTTTTACATGACGCCTTTCGTTGCCCACCCTGCAGAACATTATCGGCCAGGAAAGATATTGCGAAGGTTATACAACGAATGGAGAGGCGTATAGAACTCGTTTGAATTTGCTATGATAAAAAAAATACTTGTGACGCGAATAGATATGGCAAGTTTGACATATTAAAATTTTGCGCACAGTGAGGAAAATTATTACGGTAATAATATTATGTCATATATTTAGCTGGTGTTTGTGTGGTTTGTGATAGAAAGAAGCCCGACAATGGAAACGTTACTGATGCCATCTGCTTACCCTGTAAGGGGACTGGCGATAATAAGAGTGGCAACGTTATTGATGTGTGTGGTCAGTGGCATCCTATTGGAGAGATTTGCGTCCAGCAGTAGACGAGAACAGGCTGATGATGGTGATGATTATGATCGATGAAAAAATTAAATTCTTAATTTGACAGTCTCATGTTGGCGTCCTGATTAGTTTATTATTTTTTATCTAGACAGCTAAGTAGAAATCCTAGGCAGTCTCTATTTTTGAACACAACCTAGGCCTCTTCAAAGCGAGGATGGATAGGCTTTATGACATGAACTCTGTCTTAGAGCGCATCTGCACTTTCCATCAGACGCGATCGCGGCTGACATTGAAATGTATAAAATGTTTTTTTAATAGAAATAATCTCGCATTTTAATGGCAACATCATTAATTGATGGTAAGCAAGATGTAGCCTAGGATGTAATACACTCGCCTATAAAGTATCTATGGTCTTTCGTCTTAAATAATTACGAGTGTATATAAATACGAATTTAACGAATAAATATGAATCGGAAAAAGTACACGCCGGCAGGGAGGTTCACTTTTTAACAGACTTCAGCAGAAAGGATCAAGGGAGTTAGCGGAACACGTAATTCTGCTCAGCGAAGTGTTACACAAGTTATAAATATCTCAAGATTATCAGTGTTTTTATATCATGCATATATAGGGTTTTCCATTAAGGGCGGGTCGATGGAAGGAATGATGCTGCTTATGGTCGTTTGGTTTCAGTTTCTGGGTCAGTTGAATTTTGTATGGGTGCAGGCCCAAATCACGACGCAAAATTCGC